>MLYV02001211.1:0-24527 GCA_001913855.2 Hermanssonia centrifuga
AACTACAATAAATTTGGCTGCTGACTGCCAGCGGGAAGCCGGACAAATCTTGCAGCGGTAGTGTTTGCCACTGAATAGGAAAACTGCGGGATGAAGTTGTAATGGTAAGCTAAAAGTCCTGTCTTCATAGTGGTCAATTGGAGGATCTGAGAAAAGCATGTTAGTAGATGCCATATAATAGTGAAGTTGGGACTTGAAGTCGAAGTTGAACAGTCCTACGTGATTTGTCATAAGATTATATTGATATTATGGTTTGTATCACAAAAAGCGGCAGAACGGGTCATAGCTACATGCAGTCAGTGGAGGAAAGTGATGCGGCCAGTAGATGCATAAGATCTAACGGAATTCGGAATCCCACTGACGCTGACAGTGGAATTTCGCGATCGGGCACATCATCTCACGCGATCCGAAATAACGCGGAATCCTTGGCTGGGGCAGCTGTGTACACGAGTCGGAAGCTGTCGGAGAGGGATTCTCGGCAACCGCCGATTGAAATATAGACGCTGTGCCTCATCTGACGTTCCGGCGCTTCATCCGCTGTTTCTTGTTCTTCAAACCGCTCGCACGACCAAACTATATTGTCATCCTTGGGATGGATTAATGCTCCCATCGCTACCTGTACTCTGGTACTCTGTCTGGGGACCAACACTTTGCTATTGGAAGATTCTCCCAGTCCCAGGTATAACTGGGAGGAACCTCCAATTACTTCCCAGGGATATGGATTCTGGAAGTAGATTCTGTTCACCGTAGCCCTGCGGCACCGGTTTTTTTTTCACGCTGCGTCCAATTGAATAACTACGATCAGTTCTGTAAGCCCCGTGAGACGTCTCGAGCGTCCAGTGCCCACTGACACTACTATATTCCGCGGGTTAGCGCAAGGTTTGGGAGTAGAGTTCCGGGGCCGGCTGAGGAAGGCTGTCGACGCATCTTAAGAACTGCTGGCTGCCGTAATGCACACCCCGAATCCTGAGTTAACCTGCCCACTTGAACCCAGTGAACTGGATTATCATGGCCCCTTCCTCTGGACCGAGGCTCGATGGTGCTCAGCTCGCTAGCATCGCCGTGGAATCTGTGCTGTACGGTAAGTAAAAGACACGCTCCTCTCGATGGAAATCTAAAGGGACCATCGTCTGATAGGTGTATTTGTGGTTCTCTTCGTGGACTCGCTGTTGGTTCTTATTGAAAGAAGAAGGAAGAGAAAGGATAAGGCGACGGTGCTCCTGTTTCTCACAGGATTTACTTTATTCTCTTGCATGACTGCGGTACGCTGTCATTTCTTCTTGACTAGAGTACGTCATTTGATAAATTTAACATAGCACTGGGCGATAGACTTGTCGCGCGCATTCGATGCCTTCATATTCTCCCAGGATGGCGCTGGACCCACTTCTTCTCAGCAAACTCCGGCCGATATGTTCTATTCCAATGTTGCCGCTCAAACATACGTGGCGACATCGGGGTTATATGTGGTCATCAAAGCTACCGGAGATGCCTTCATGGCGAGTTTGTGATCATTCCCCAGATTTTACTTGTGATAACAAACAAAAGCGTCCCAGATATACCGCCTGCACATCATATGGAATCGCTCAGTATGGATCACAGTTTTCCCAGTATTGATGGAGATAGTGTTAATCGGTATGGGTTTAGGCCTATTTTATGCGCCTTACGATTGTTGTTGATCGACGCTATAGTGACGGGAAGCATAACCGCTTGGCAACTTTCTCGAGCTTCGAATTCAATATTCAGTTTCAACAAAGCCTGGATCACAGCTTACTTTACCTCTGCCTTCGTGTGCGTCTATTTTATCGCTGCCTGTGCTCTCTTACTCATGTTGATGTAGAGTCAACGGGTTCTCTGCAAGTTACGCGTCTTACACTCACCCAGTAACGAAGAATATTGCGCTGAATCGCTATATCGAACAGGCTTGATAGCATATAAAGTATGGTTCAACAATAAGAATCTATCCAGGGCGGGGATTTCTAGCACTTCAACCATGGTAAGTCAGTTTCGGACATCAAAACTGTGATGTACCTGATTGTCTGCAGAAAATTGTGCAAATTATCATTCAAAGCGCAGCTTTGAACAGGTATGTCGGCGTTGTGAGGTCAAATGAAGTTGGGCTTACATTTGGTTCACAGTACATCGAGCCTTCTGTCTTTGGGTCTCTATGCCGCAGGGTCCAATGTCCAATATGTCGCGGTGGCCATGGTAAGCCCACATATCACCCACATGTTTAAGCTATGAATCTGAGACACTCTCCTACCGTCGTCTCGGCCGTGCAGGATAGTCAGGTTACAGTGAGTGACGTATTCTGATTATCGTTATGTTATCCTCTAACAGTCCGGTATGTAGGGGATAATTTTTGCCATGATAGTGTCTCGTTCGAGTAGCCGGAGCGAGTATAGTACATTCAGCCGCCCTCGAGAATCTCGTCTACCGGAGACCGTCCACGACTCGTTCCCGATGCGCCCTATACCTATGGCAATAAGGATCACCACAGAGGTACATGGCGAACGCAGTCTGGACGCTTCGAATTCCAAGAGCGAAATCTATGACAACAGTGGCGATTCGGAACATTCGGCTGCGGGTCCTTAGCACACGTCTTCGGCTTTCAAGACCAATCGATTCGAATCTGTCATGTCCCGAAGGGCTAGTTCTTTTTGAAATATTAGGCATATTTCCATCGACTCCTGCTTAGAACGAGTTCCGATCCGTTCTCCTATACCGGTAATATGGTGCAACTTCAAGGCCTTTCTTTATACCTCAGTGCCCAAGCTGGGAACTGCAATACTGTTGCGGGACGCATTGTGCTTTAGCTGAGGTCTTTGTTTAGGTTGATAGCATAGTGAGTCCCAATATCATACGTAATCTCTATGCATAATTTAAACAAAGGAAACTTGACGGTCGTCACGCAAATGACTAATATAGCCGCCGCTAGATTGCCCACGCTAAAATGTTTTGTGTTGAGTACATTTTTTAAATAATCCAATTACAGCTATCGTAGTCAGGGCGCTGCTATACAAGATTCATGGATGACGCTACCACAGCTCGTCTAGCTACAAATATTGACAAGCAAGCCATTACGCTGAATGGGAGCTGGACCTATCATTTACCTGTCCCTATAGGTTCGCTGTCGCGAGAAAGCATACATGCACAATAGTGCAACCATCGATTTCCACGCTCTGTTCAGCACTGGTACCATGAGCCTTCTACCCCTCTCCCGACAGCAACCCATTCAGCGAGCACCAAGTAAGCTCTCATTGTGTTATTATTTTGCAGGCTACTATATATATCTATCATGTTCTCGGCAGTTTGGATATGTTATAACAGCTGGCGTCGTGACATCCACGTTTCAGCGCTTGCTGTCAAAGTCGAACTTTGTTCTGCATCGGGCAACCGGAGCGAGAGCGCCTCATGTCTACGCTTATGTGAGGAGCGTGTCGGGTTCAACACTCTGCGATGCTCAGCCTTGAGGCTGCATGCCAGTTTGTGCAAGGAAAGCTCGAGGACTCGACTATAGTTTAAAGGTGCGCTGCGTTGTGCTTTTCCACCTTGTTCACGCCAAATCCCCCTCTCCCGACGTTAGCAATAGCTGGTTAAGCTGAATTTCACCGATGCCACCGAAAGTGTCTGTGCCAGTGGTCTGTACAGTTTGCAATGGCAAGCAGTTCAAAAACGAGGAGGCGTTTCGTCAACATGCTCGAGACAATAAGACTCATAAACAGAACGAGCAAAATCAATCAACCGCTGCGCCTATAGCTACCCAGGCCCCTACTCCAGTCGTGGTGGCGACTGTACCTAAACAGACTGTATGTCCTTCATGTCACTGTTTGGAGATTAGCGCTACACGAGTTTGGACTTCAACTGATATGACTCAAACGATAGGACGTTCTACCACTAGGTCCACATCAATGCGCCAAATGCAAGCTTGGTTTTCCTTCAAGACTTGCGTTAGAGTCTCATTTTATGAGCGGAGTATCTATATGGCATCCGAAATGCTCTCTATGTGGCATGGGCTTTGAGAACCAGGATTTACTGATCACAGTATGTGTATCTATCTTACAGATCTCCAGCGTATACTCATGCCATTGTTCGGAGAATAGCATAGGAAGGAAACGCATCCCATGCAAGTCTGCTCGTCTTGCCAGAAATTCGTATATGTTCACGAACTTGCGAAGCATGAAACTGAATGTTACCGCCCTCCAACAGTGGCGTCATCCTCTGCGAAAGTAACGTGCCATGTTTGTCAAATGCCCTTTACTTCTCAGGAAACCTACCTCGTGCACGCTCTCTCAAACCACCCCGAGCTCTGTTGCGTTTCTTGTCAATTGGCTTTCCTGTCCACCGAGTCCCTACAGGAACATTACGTCCAAGTAGCGGTCCACCCCAGATGTAAGGCATGCGGTGCAGGATTCCGCGACGCGGTCGCTCACGATAAGGTATGAGTTTTCATCAATTAAATCGTGCACTTCATAGTGTCTGATTTATCCGCTGAACAGCATGCTACTCTCATGCATAAGCCTTCAGGCGATACGAAACCACTTCAGCAGACGGATTCAGGGCCGACGAAGACCATTTGGCCCGACATACACTTCTGTTTACCCTGCGATCGCGAGTTTAAAGATGCCGAAGCACTAAAAATGCACCTTAACAACAGCTCAGCTCACCCTATGTGCACGTTTTGTTCGGTCGGTTTCCAGGACACATCTGCGTATGAGGAAGTGCGTAATTCAACGCCTGGATGATCTTTGCGCGTAATTAACCTCTAGACGATAAACTACAGCATGTCCAGATGACTCACAAGCTGCAGATAGATAGCAAGCCAACAACTCCCAGTCCCATAATATTGCGGATGACTACTCCATCATCTGTGCTGCCTGATGCGACTCCTTTCAAAGAGCAAGAACCAGTCGTTGTTCATCCGGCTGAGTCTACCATAGAGGAAGCTACTACACCTGTGCAAGAAGGGTTTTCACTGGATTCGCCCAAGTCAGACGTCCCGGAACTTCAGCGAGCCCTGGTACGCTATTTACATACAGCGATGGATGTATGCTGATAGTTCTGGTTTTCAGGTTCTGCGAATCCCTGACCCCGTGCCCCAACGCGTACGAGCATCATCCGAACCTCCGTTGTCATCACTATATACTCCAAGAGACCATGCAACTGTAAGTGACGCTGGTACTGTTGGGTCTATGTCCGGGGCTTGGACCAATGATGAGAGTATTATCTCTCAGGCTGAGACCCTCCCGTCCCCCACTAGCTCAAGCCATTCTCAGTCCTTAGGCGATGGCAGGTACGCAATATGGTCATCTGAAGTGACGTCGCTCACCTGTCATACATAGTGCAACTCCCAGTCCGATTATACGGCCTCAGTCCCTTCCACAGCCAGTGTCTCCTATGCCTCCCCTCCCGCCGCTGTCTATTCCGCCTGTAGCATCTCTAGAAGAGACATCGCAAGGCCGTAATTATCCCCACAAACCTGTGGGCGCGCAACTTGGCCAACAATTCTGGCGTGGGGAATCCCTTGCATCAGAGAGCACAAGTGGGCCAGCAACACCAACTTCGCCGCACAGTCTCATTTCCGCTCTCAGACGAGGCATACAAAGGAATGGTCTTCCGGATCGGGTAGGTGAAGCCGTTAATTCATTGAGCAGGAGTAGGTCAAGATCTGTACGTACGGAAGGTAAAGCTCCCATCTACATCCTGATATGTCATCTGTTCAGCTCTTTTCAGGTACACGTACGAACACGAGCCACACACGCATTGATCCTCGCGCAGAGGGAGCATCTCAGTCACGTCATTCAACAAAGTCGCCGTCCACCACTGCACGGCCACGCGAAAACAACACGTCGTCGGCGCGTTGGTGTTGCAGGGTCTGTTTTCAGGATCCGAGCGAACCCACAGCGACTTTATGCGGACATTTATTCTGCCGAAGGTGTGTCACAAACCTCTTACCTCGGCCATACGCCCTTTCTGTATCAGACGGGCTGCTAAAGTATCTATTTGTAGTTGCATCACGAAGGAGTTGGTCAAGCACGGTCAATGTCCTGTTTGTGGACACGTCATGTTAGTGCGACTGCATGTTGAGAACGAGTGATAAGGCGCAGCATCCTAAGCCGGAGCGATTATCGCAATTGTTTTCTTAGATTTCCAGGCGAATCTCGGCGAGTCTGGGTTTATTCGCAACGCAATCATCACAGTATAACTCTCTTAACAATCAAATGAGGCTGTTCTAGTACCCAGTCTACGGATCGGACTTTATTATTTTAAAGACGCTGTTCCAAATCTCGACTCACTGGCAGAAGGCGTACTACTACTGTAGTACTAGTACCTCATTCCTGTCACAGAAATAGTAGGTGCCGGAGTTCGGCAATTGCCGTACCTCCGGTCCAACATGTAAGCGCTGATTCTATGTCTGCGAAAACTGCCATGTTCATTTCTCACCACGCAGTGATACGTCTCTTTGATTTAGGAGGCAGTGTCCCTATGTCTGTCGTGCTGCGAGCTATGTTCTGCAATTCCTGGGCTCTTACTTCTACCATCAACTTCAAATACGCCGATATTTGGAGCATATGAATGCGAGATTATGCCTCCAGAACTGATGAATCGATACATTTATAGAATGATAAGGGCATGATAGCAGCCAGCAGCTCAGTCTGGCGCGTTGTCACTCATCCACGGGGTTAACACCATGCCTTGGCCGTGATTGATATCACATCAGGATGTCAGGTGAGGGGCCAGAAGCAAATTCAGATTCCATTGTACTCACAACACTCCAGTCAAAAATCAAGTCATATCGCTTTGATGGTGAAGGTGTGATTGAGCACTCAGTACGATTTCTTCCCACCAGAGGCGAAACGTTCGTTTTAAGTGAACCAAGATGGCACTCCATCAAGAGCCGCCTTCTCCGCCTTGCTGCCAATCAGTGCGATGTACACCGTAATCAATCCAACCCATTGTGGCTGTTTGTCGCAACCCATCTATGTGACAAATGGGTTATAACAATCATTCTCCTAGAGCCCCATACTTATAGAAGCCTCATTTTTGACACTTACCTTTTCCTTTGCCAGAAGGTTGCAAACTCCACACACCGCACTTGCGGCCTCTCGTCTTGATTCAAGGAGAAACCGTATCAGCATATTACCCCGAACCGGGAATCTTCAGAACATATTCATTCAAACTCCATACCTTAAAGCGGTTGCCTCCCAGTCGTGTGTTACCATGACCACGATGTCCAAAGAGTGTGTAGGGGTACGAACACCATTATTTATGGTGGGTCCATAATTGCAGTGGCAACCATATCCTCTGATGATGTGAGTAGAAACAGTCCGGCAGTACATATCTCCGCTTCGCGATCTCTTCCCCTTCAATAAATATGCTCCTGCCCTATCTAGAACTGATTCGCTTTCATAAGGTGAATACCGATATGGTTCTTGCGTGCGAGAGACACTTAAGCGCACGGCAGCCAACAGGAACTGTATTGATTTTTTGGCCTTTTGGTAGACCTCTAATCGTCCCTTACCTCGAGCTCCAATTGTGGCTGAAATATCTTGTACATTAGCATGGGGCCTGACTCTGGCAGCATTCAGGGTAGCAACGCCACCTACCGAATATCTTCTACATTTGGCGTTCTCCGTGGTCGCTGCGTTCCTTATTCGTGGTGCTGGGTGTACTGTGAACGACATTTTTGACCGGGAGATTGACGCAGGAGTCGGTGCGTAGATCATACTCAATTCAATGACTGTCATCGTCTCAACCAATCATAGAACGAACCAAGGGGAGACCACTACCCAGTGGGCGTGTAACTCTGTTCGCTGCATTAATCTTTCTTATCCTGCAATACATTGCTGCAGTGACATACTTCAGTGTAACCACCCGAAGAAATGCGTTCGTATTTTTTCAGCATATTATCACTAGGCGTCATGCCGACATTCGCTGCAATAGGTTCATAGCTGCCATGATCCAGTTGTTTCCGTTGTAAGTTGCGTATCACTCATCGTGACGGAGACTTAGGTTTTGTTCTGCCAGATCAATTATATATCCGACCTTGAAGCGATTCACACACTGGCCACAAGCCTTCCTCGGCATAGCTATGAATTTCGGAGTCATAGTTTCTTGGGCCAACCTTACCCATGGTATAGACTATCAGGTGACAGGTATCATGCTAGCCAGTTGTTGGTGGTGAGTAGCCTGCTCTTATAATATCGCACATTCACTCTGACGCCTGTGCCTTAGTTGGACTATGCAGTACGGTGAGGTCAGCTTCTACCAACGAGTCTTTGTCATTAAGGTCTTTCACAGATACTATCTACGCCTGTCAGGACCGGAAAGATGATATCAAGATTGGGGTTCATTCGACAGCTGTCCTATTCGGGACGCACGTTCGTCCGTTCATTCAGGCGAGCGCAATCGGCTTCGTGGTCCTGTTGGTCTGTGCAGGGATAGCGAATCGGCAAAGTCCCTTGTACTTCCTGTTCTCGTGTGCCGGCACGGCGTTCTGGATCATTCGACAGTTCCGTGACTTGGACTTGGATGAACCTAAGAGTTGTTGGGGTGAGCGCTGTATCCCCATCTTCCATTTCAACAACAAACCTGATGATCATGTCTGTAGCGGCTTTTAAGGGTAATGGTAAACTCGGATGGTTCGTTTGGAGCGGGTTGATACTTGATTATATCTGGAAGTTGCAGAACTTACAGGTCGCATTGCTATAGAACATCTTTGTTAAGATTTCAAAAACCCGCACCTAAGAGTCAGGCACTTGAAGTCTTGCTTCATACTCTGCTCAGAGAATCGTCCGCCAAAGGGTGCGCAATGTCGTGAGAAGTTGCAGCATACGAGAGATACATCGTGGAGTTTCCTGGAGTTTCGTACCCCCTCATCACAAATAGGTTATCTAGTGTGTCTGGATCCCTCACGGCGAAAATTACGACCTATCAAGTTCTTCCATTACAAACGACTAGTGTTACCAATCGCCGTGCGGCCCATGCCATCCGTACGAGGAATGTAGCCAGCTTTCTGCCAGCCATCTATCCATCTTTCGGCCCATGTCGAATCAAGTTCCGGAAGGTCGATGGACGGTGCTTCGCGCATCGCCTTCGTGAGATCCATGCGGACTGCTCCTAGTGGCTCCCTATCTCCTCCTCTCTCTACCTTTCGGAAAAACTCTAGCAAGCGCAAAGCTGGATTTTGGCGCAAGAGGTCTAGCTCTAGCTCTTGACTCTGGCTCTTGGATCGTTCAAGAGCACCCAGCCAGACGTCATAAGACACCAGGGGTACCTGCATCCGCTCGGCAATCCTTTGAAGGAAAGTTTTCCATGCCACGGGTCTAGGATGAGCAAGATGAAGTATTGGTTCGTGAGATCCGCGCATCTGCACCAGTGCCAAAGCGGCGTCGTTTGATGGAATCCAGGAGACGGTCTGGGAGGAGGTAAGGTCAGTATGTGGAGATCAAAGTGGGGAGAAATGATGCTAACCCCCGCTACATCGGGCAAGCAGCTAGCATACAGGGAGGATTTTACGAGTGCAGGAAAATATTCCTTCTCATTCCAATATCCACTGGCACCACCACATAACTGTCCCACGCGGACGCAAGTAGTAGGAAGACCTCTCTTCTGAGATGCGGACGAGAGAATACCTTCCGCGATCCACTTGGATTCCGAGTAGCCAATACCTACAACGATGCTTACATCGTCGATTGGCTCTTCTAGCATGGGATCGGACGTTTTAGGTGCTTCGATGTCTACGTTAGTATAGGTAGCAAAACAAAATGGTGCACAACTACGCACTCCTGAACACGCCCATTGAACTTGTAAAGAGGAAGTGCGGGCATTGCTTGTGTGGCGAAGAGATGCATAGGTCGACTAGAGCACGGACCCCCCATAAAAGACCTTCGAACGAGGTGACGCTTTGGTTGAAGCTGACTTTCCAAGCTGGAATGGCTCTTAATGTTCTGTGATTGTGTGTAGATTTGGATTTGGATACATACCGTTATGTATAACATGAGTAATCGTGTCTCGAATCTATGCAATGAAATAAATGTGTTGCGACATGAATATGACATAACCTACCTTTTCATATGTTGGGTTATCAAGGCCAAGAGCTGGCTCAGTAAGAGTGCCTTCCACGAGGTATAGCTTGGGTGACCTCAACCATTTGACATCTAACCCATTCCTTCGGAAGATCTCTTCGTGCCGCCGTAGATCGCCTGAGGGTCTATTGAAAGCATAGACTGCCTTGACTGCATCATCCAGCAACAGCTGCACAAGAATGTGGCATCCCAGACCACCTGTAGTTCCTGTCGCCAGGACCACGTCCCCCACTTCCGCAGGATCTCGTAATATGGCAGGTCTTTGAGGGAAACCCTGGGTATATTTGACAACTAGGGAATGTAGCTGTTGAGTCATTATGCCTCTTGTCCTCGATTGTAAACTTGGAGTTGAGTTCTGAATCGACTCCACCACCAGTCGGGAAAGCTGAGAGATGGACGATGCTTGATAAACACTAGTCGATGGTAGATTGATAGAATCACTGATATTACTTGCACGAATCGCTCCAGTAATCTGGTTGAGAATCCACGTGGCCTGCAAACTATAAGGGATGATTTGCAATTGAAAAAAAATGGCAAGTAGTTTCTCTGAGGTAGCTCACCTATCGCAGCCGTACTGAAATATGTCGACCTCATCCTCGACGTCCCGACGTAGCGCTGTTTTCACTACTTCCCGGACAAAATTTAGGGTCTGTCCATCACTCCAATCGGAAGGAGCCACGACCTCAGAGCGCCCTGTAGTAGTAGCGTTGTATAATGCCTCGATTTCGCGTGCATAGTCGTCTATAACTACTTGTCTTCGGGCCGTACCCTTCGCTGTGTACGTAAAAGGCTTTGACGGAGAGGAAAAGATGATCATCTCGAGGCCTATCAGCATCGCAACACGTAAAGTTTAGGTGAAAGATACCTACTTCTCTGAAAATTCGGGAATGCTGCGGTGCCACCGAGTTCACATGTTCCACGGTCGGCCTTGATCCAAGAGTTGAATGGAGAGCATGACTACTGTACTATCATACGGCCGGCTTACCAGATCAGATCTCTTAACTTCTCTGCTTCTTCTTGATTTTGCGTCTTGGGATCTACTAGAAGCCCGTTCTGAAATCTTCCTCGCCCAAAGATAACTGCGGATTGAATATGCGGATTTCGGGCAAGAACACTCTCTGGTATCGTTCGTCCACTTCAACATTTATTTGATGCTTATAGTGTAGTCACTCACCTAGAGGTCCTGGATTTGTCTGGAGAAGGTCTGAATCAAAAAATGGGAGGGACTGAGGCCCAAATACACGCACCTTCTCGCCAGTAGAAAGGATAATTTGATCATCTGCTCTACCGTAGATCTTCCATAGACCTGCTTTGGTTTCATGTGACACGAAAAGATCCTTCGTAGCGAATGCGTTGTGTCCATCTACGTGTGTATTGATGGACATAGGGATCCATCCGTCACGTTCCTTTTATTTGAATTGTCAGAGGGTTCTTGTGAAAACGCATATCAGTACGTCGGGCACTCACAACTAGTACAAGTTCGTATGTGCCGTCGTTGTATGATACGAATTCGGGACGTAATTGCTCTGAAAAACTGATATATTCCCAGTCTAACCCAGGGTTTGCTGCCAGTCCATGGTCAACTTGAAAACGTTATTACTGAGGTACATCATTATAACGTACCCGGAAACAAGGTACTGATGACACCGACTTCTGAACTGAGTAAAATGTTGATGAATCAGCAACTTGAAATATAAGAGGGTGCTTAGCATACTCACGTCCCATAGCTGGTGTACAAGCATACGCCTTTGGCAGCCAGATGGTCACCTATAGGTTTATTCAGAGGTGCACCGCCAAAAATCTGGAACTACATGTCAATTGAGTGGTCAGATTCCCTCAACAGACGCACTTACAAGCCCCTTTAGCGTCTTCATGTGCTCAACCTTCGCAGAGTCAGCTGCCCATAGCTAACGAATAGTGAGAAAATATAACCCATGGGATGAATTTAAAGACCCACCTCAATGAAAGCCGGGATACAACAGATCATATCGCTAGCTGTGGCCTTGCTTTCTTCGAAAACATTTGCGGGAGTGGGGAAAATAGCAGGGGAAATCGGCTTGAAGGTTGAGACCACTATTCCACAGGACGCCTAGTGAATTATAAGGTCCAAAGCGCATTCAAGGCCAGCACTCAGACTAACAGCTGTACCAATTTGCAAAATCCCTAAGCCGTGGAACATAGGAAGAGCGTGGCAACCCATGACAACCCCTGTAAGATTTATCTCGCTGTACCCTGCAACGAGTCAATTAGTGTGACTACTATGCGACATAAAGCATGGTTTACATACAAGGTATTAGGGGCCATTGTTGCAAGCCACGATACGTGCGTATCAAAGCCTTAGGAAGCCCAGTAGATCCTGCCACATGTCATGTCTATAAACTTTAAATGCTCAGACCTGATAAAGAGCTTACCAGAAGAATGAAAGATGATAGCACTATCATCCAACGTACATATACGTCGTCGATAACTGGGAAGGTCGGCATCACTGTGAAAAGGAAATAGGTCTTCATATTTGGGCATGATGTATGATTGTACAGGTTCATCAGCATTGATAGCAGTGTTGACCAGACTCAAGATGTGAGGTTCATTGCTGGTGAAGACATATTTTGCCCCTGTCCGTGCGAGAAGATTGGTTACGGCTTCCTCGTTGTTCCTGAACGATACGGGAAACACTGCGAAGCCTGCCTGCAGAACGCCAACAATTGAACAGTAATATGTAATTGTATCTACGCAAACAGTCACCAATAGTTGTGTCGGAAGATTGGAGAGACTAACCTGTAGTGGCCAAGAGCACAACAACAGGTTGAGGATCTTCTGGATTGGCACCGACGCGGGATTCGAAGAATGCAGCAGCGCGGTGAATTGCTTTGCCGGCCTCAGACCAAGAGATGGTCTTGACATGTTTGCCATCGTAGAAGCGAAAGAGGGGAAACTCAGCATTGTGTACTTCATTCCAATCGTACAAGTCAAGTAGAGTTGACCCCGGGTCCTCAATGACCTTTTTAGGCACACGGAAGGTTCCAAATTGCGACACCACACTGGTCGGTATCAGCATTTTTGTGGTGGTTGTGAGGCGTAACGAAGTGAGCTGTGGGTGTCGAATTCAGCGCCAGGTTATGTTTTGAAGGGTGTATTGATACAGAAAAGCACCCACATTGATAAAGCGATTAGTGTCGCTGTGTGAGAATGTTCACATGGTTCAGTGTCATCTTATGTTTCGAAAGTGTATGCTCGAATGAAATTCACCAGACCTCGACTTCCGCACACTTCAGCCTGGTCAAGAACTTCGGCATGAGTATGAATCGGATCTTACATGGTGATCTGTTTTTGGTTGAATGTATGATTGTACACTTGCGAGGACCAGAACAAAGGATTCAACCAAGACAGGCCAGGACAGGCCGTACAACTGATATGGTACGTACCCTGGATCATGTGCGCTCCTAGGGAGCTACGGAGGAATCTTGAGACTGCATTTTGGGGATAGCGCAATCGTCCCTGTATCACAGTGCGTGGAAGGAAGATGATACATCTCTGTCCGAAGTTCTACATGTCAATATTTCAACAGTGAAGAGATGGTAGTGACAGGAAGCATAGAAGCTTTTCGGAGAAATCTAGAGTTCATCAGATAGTTCGCTATAACCCAGCGCGATAGTACCACGTTCAGAGTAATTCGAAGGAGACATGGATATCATGGTTAATGATCCATTGCGGTCGGAACACAAGCACTGCATTCACTACAAGGACGGGTAGCTATCCGAGAAATTATTGATCGTTTAGGATTTGACTTCACATGAAAAGACTCGCCCAATTCGTGCAAAGCCACCCCCTGCCAATTGCGAGCAAAATGCCTTCATCCAAAACGGTTTCAGGAAGTAAATATACTTTCGACGAAGAATCAAAACTGCTGAAACAAATCGTTTTGTTTAGCTGCCTTGGAGGATTTCAATCCAGTCAAGTTGGAAGTTGGAAGTGACGATAGCTACCGTAGGTGTCCGCAGTCCGCCGCAAGGTTCGAACCCTGGAAGGGAGACTTGAAGAAATTTAGAGGTTGAATTGTGAGCGGCAGTTGCTAGCCACGTGGCTGTGGCGTGAGAATTTGGGCTTGTTCGATAATATCAAGTTGAATTATCTGTCGAGTTCGGCTGTAAACAACTTCCAGCCATCAAATTAGATACTTTCAGGTGAAGCTTTTTATATATGTTAGAATATAACGAAGGCGATAGCTAATTTGCTTCTCAATGATTAGCCGACTCTTGCGGCATTGCCGTGTTCGAGTCACAAATCGTTCAGAACTCAGACAAAAACTGCCTCATCACGCAGAATACTATCTATCCGCTTCATATAATGGCGTGTGCGTGTTCGGATAGACATTGAAGTTGAAATTCATGATTAGAAACTGCATATTTGGAGGAACTCACGTTATGATAAGATAATGCGATTCAGGTGAAAATACAGCTGTCGGGACTCGCGGTCACTCACGAAGAGTACATATCAGCGTTTGCCCAGGAAAATATCGCATTCAGGGCATTAATCACCTTCGTCTGAGACGATGTAGTTCCCCCTCCCGAAATGAAATCGCTCAGGGGTAACGCGCACAATAGACTTGCGCTCTGGCTAAATGACAAACCTGATATTTGTTTAGACATCCACCACGTCGTAGACAATTATGGCAGCACCATTGCTTGTCGTGATCAGTTTCACCTTGCTTCCTCTGCTGTATGGTAGTCGCGAGAGAATAACCGGGAAACGATCCTATTGAAGGAGGACTCCAATCCACTACTGAGGCCTGAGATCTGAGATCTGAGAACCCGGGCTACGCCACTATGCGTGGACGCACCAGAACATGCAAGATAATGTTGCATAAATACGAAATCATAAGGGTAGTTGAGTTTTGCATTTTGGTATACCATGTACATTCAGCCAGCTAAGCTTCTGGAATTTCAGCAAATGCCTGCGCTGTCATGACCTTATAACTTTCATCCGTATATGGCAGATATCGATATCCAAAGAAGGGCTCCATGCTAGAAACCGTCGAGTTAGTTAAAAAGGTATCGAGGAAATGATAGCATTCACTCACGCAGCAGGAATGTTGATATAGCTTCGCTCATGTGTGAAGGTATCAAAGCTTCTCTTGCCGAGGTATGCCCCGTCTGAAGATACAAATAGAAAGTCATAACATGACAATGTGGATGAGATCAATTTACGTACACCCAGAGTCGCCATGACCGCCAAAAGGCATTTCATACACTGCGGGCGACAGAGTTATTGACACATAGGATATGCGAAAGTGTATAGCTTACCGCTAAGCTGCATGAACGTATCATTGAGGACAAGAGTGCCGCTATTCGTGCGATCAAGGACTGAGCCAGATGGCCGTCAGACGCTTGGATCATTTCCAACATTCTGATATCAGCTCACATTTCTGCTTTAGGTCTTCACTATCTGTGAAAACATACACCACTAGCGGGGAGGGTCTTAAACAATCATGCAATTAGTGACCGGAAAGTCGATAGATTACTAGGATGAAAACTCACCGATCCCCAACGATCTGAACCGCTTCCTCTGTGTTCTCTACCTCAATAATAGGCAGAATAGGACCGAAAATCTCTCTGTGTCGAGTATTCTTTGTCAGCCGTGCTATTTGATGGCAATAAACTTGAGAGTACTGACTCTTCCATCAACGGATCATCAAGTTTGACATCGGTGACCACAGTAGGCGCGATTCTAAGATTTTCATCTACCTTTCCACCCAACATGATCTCTCCCCTGGTACGGGCTAAGAGATTTTCCAGTCGGTTGAAGTGTGCGGCATTGACGATCTTGGACCAATTCGATTCAGGGTGGAGCGGGTCGGAAGGGAAGAAGCCTTCATAAGCTTTCTTCACAGCGTCCTTGAATGGAGTAGCAATTGATCTAGGGATAAGAACATAATCTGGCGCAACGCACAACTGCATATATGCGCTCAGTTTCAGCGCTCAGTCTGAGGAATCATCGTTCTCACCTGACCCGCGTTCTGGATTTGACCAAACAACAACCTTTTAGCAGCCAACTCCAGATCGCAATCCGTGTCGATAATCGCAGGATTCATCCCTCCGAGCTCGAGAGTGAGAGGTGTCAAATTCTTCCCTGCAGCAGCGGCGATTTTACGGCCGATACTGGTGCCGCCAGTGAAGAATATATGATTCCACTGAAGCTCAAGGAGAATAGTGCTTTCTTCCACGGCGCCAAGTACGACAGTGTAAGCCGCAGGGTCAAGATATTTGGCTATCAATGCGGCCATGAAAGCCGAGCATGTTGGTGTTGACTCAGATGGCTTGAGAACTGTTGGACATCCAGCGGCAATCGCGCCTACCAAGGGACCGAGAGTCAGGATGTATGGGAAATTCCAGGGTCTATTTATCCCAAGATTCAATTGATTAGCGCCACTTCACTCGGACATGAGCTTACGAGATGATGAGAACAACACCCTTAGGGACGCTGTATATGGTCACATCCCACGTCTTGCGAAATTCCTCTACCTGAGGCTTCTTTGGTTTAGCCCACTCCTCTAAATTTTCTGCAGCATAAAGACACGCTTGCACGATCGGGCCAAGCTCGGCGAGTGTACATTCCTGCCTCTGCTTCCCGAGATCGGCGAGCACCGCGTCTTCAAGGGCAGGGATATTTTCCTGAACGAGACGAGCCAATTGCAGTAATTGATGTCGTCGATAAGATAGAGGCCTTGTAATCCCTGATTTGAACCCTTTCACCAAGTTCGCGTGGATCTACAGAGGGAAGCTCAGCATACTACAGGAGTGTCCTGAGGCACATAACTCGACCTACCTGCTTGATCTCGCTGGGGGAAGTGTATGGGGTATTCTGCGTAGTCATGACGGGGTGATTCAAGATTGGAGGACTGCTTGTATTTTCGTGTACATGTCGATGCTTTATGAAGTTGCGTGCTCCCACACCTTTGGATCGCGGACTGACATTAGTAAGGAACACTGCCCCTGGACTAGTCGCCATTGCAGCCTAAAGATCGCTCTTTCCCAGAATTGATGGAGGAGTGTTGTGTAGACCCGAGACGCATCTGGTTCTGGTTCTGATACCTGCGCCTGAGAGAACAATTGGTCGCAAACAGACAACGGATTGAACAGAATGCATGACCAGCTCCAACAGCTCGCGTAGTTCAAAGTCTAATCGTATGTTGCAAAGTTTCGGAACTTGGATGGCAAAGTAGTGGCGAACAGATGGACATTGAAGTTAGTAAAAAGTTAAGACGAAGTCAACGCGTGCCCCGCGGGAACACGGGCGGCTATCAATTCGTGAGGCGGCCTAGCTTCACAAATTGAGAAACTGGAGAGACTGCCAACGACAAGAAACTTAGAGAACTGATAGTAGATATTGTAGCTAAGCTTATATATGATTGTCGCACAGCAAATCAACGTGTTGTGCGATAAATATACCACGAATGAGGATAGTACTCCTAGGATTGTGATACGAAAGTCGAAGACAGTATTCCTACTCATGATTTGAACACATATCTGCAGAGCAGCCTGATGACAACTTAGAGAACCATGCGTGCCAATCAATCAGTGAACAAGTGCACCCGAAAGCACTCACGCTCGGAACATTCGCACGCATGAGAATCTATGAGAATGTTCCTGCGTTCTTGATCACACTGGTAAAGGTCCAGCTCGTGGAAGCCTTCAAATTGAGCTGAGCTGTGAGCTAGGTCTGGTGATTGTGAACCCGAAAGAGATGATCAATCACATCCCGTGTGCCTGTAAGCCCAAGGTAGGGTTAACTAGTATAGCTTCAACACTGTTAAAGTTCAAGATGCAATCCTGAGTAATTGTGATACCGTGGCTGGTAAGTCGGACGGATTATTATGTACTCATGGCATCTCCATCAAGCACGACGATCTTCACACGAGCATTGATCGTTGAGATGGCCCGGGGGTCTGGAAATCGTCATTTAGTCCGCCGTTTTAGCAAAATTATTACACACCGAACTGCCCGTCTCTTCCCTATTGATTTCGAAACCGCTATTTGCTGTCAGAGAAGAATTTACATCGACTCCATGAAATGCAAGCAATCTTTGAGTTGATTCCAGCCGCACGGTGCACACTGCAGATTTTCCATCCGCTCTCCATCAGGATGTTGTTGAACTGATCGACCGTTCGCTCAACGCCATTGAGGATTGACATCATCTGAAATACATCAGATGCGTCCCAGATTTATCGCAACAAACGACCAGTATGCATAAGTCCACGCTCGCTTGCTCTTTATTTGCAAGCAGTGGCGAAAACGGTAGAGGCATTTTCCACTCGGGGATATCTGCTGCACTTGTTGTGTCTTCACATGCATACAAAAGGACATTGTCTACGACAATGTTGGGTGCTGCTGCAGCACGAAGATGTCGTAAGATTGTGACAAAGTAATCATCGGCCCAATTTGACAAGACTAGGCGTAGCAGAAATATTGCCGGTGCGGGCTGTCTCTCAAAGAAATCATGTGCTACAAACGAATAAGAGTAAAGATATGAGTTTTCGCAACATGTAACTTACCTTGTAGTATGACACGACCGGAGCGGACTGCTTCGGGGTACATAGAAGACCAGAACTTTGGAAGCATGAGGATATGCCGCCTGCGACGTTAACCACCAGCGCATCTTGAGGAAGACCTTGTCAATCAAACCCTATGTAAAAGGTCGATAAGTATGAGACAGCGATAGTACACTACCACGCACCTTCCAGAAGAGCATTTGGGGGTGAGATATTATTGGCACCAACCATACCTATACCAAAGCGTTTCAAACGATAAGAGGTTCTCAGGAAGTTCCAGTCGAGGGGAAAAGGGTGCCAGCAGGCTAGGTTTCGAAAAGTGTATTGATACAGAATCACCCACGTTAATCAAACCTCTGATTTCGCTAGGTAAGAATGTCCGCATATTTAGGGTCATCTCATGCCAGCGTTTCGGAGTGTATGCCTTCCTATCAGCGCTCGAATGAAAATCGGTACAGGACCTCGATTTCAGCCCGGCCAAGGATTTCATGGGTTGGACCTTTCGTGCGAATCATAGTGCAGATAGTCCCGCACTTTTCCTACGGAGATACACTGGGGATTGTAATTTATGAACCACAAGTGTCGCTTTGCACCTACCAGGTGTTTGTAAAGCTTTCCTGCTTTATGCCCAAGTCTCCTCAAGGAAGAGATGCAGCGCCTCATAGAGCAGTATTCAGTGTGTTCGGGATATTACAAGTACTGCCTTACATCACAAGAACTGGAAAATGATCTCGGAGTTAGTGGATGTTCAAAGTTTAATCTGAAGTGAAAAGACTCGCCGCTGATCCAACGCAAGTCGTACTTAATACACCAATATACGAGCACGGTCTTGGCCGTTATTTTGCAGTGTTGCCAGTGTACCGTAAGTGCTAATGATTTCTGGCTCTGAGGAGAATCGGTCGCTGGCAGCGGCCGCGCGAGTGCGGCGCTTTCCGAGTGGCGTGGGAACTGATTACCACATCTGCGTCCGACGAGCTCTCATCCGAGATTTTGTGCTAGTACTTGAACAAAAGTAAGTCTACAACAAATTTGTATTTCCGCTGTGATTATAGAAACCCGAGGCTACTCATTTGAACCACAGAGGAAGGACGAAACGGGTCTACTGCCCTCAAAATTAAACTTCCCTTCTGTACGTATACCTATTAATTGTGTCATTGGCGATATTCACCGCGACCGAATCATCATATCACACAACCTGGCGGAAAACTTTGAGTGTTTCCGTTGCATTCGATTACTACTCCGCGCTGAATGTGCACCGGACGCTGGAGATCGGATCAGAGATGCAGTTGTATTGACCACCTCACACCGGAAGCGGCTTGCAGAAACACACTGCAATAATTGACGGGAAAATTGTGGATGATGTGCGCCACGCCACATGTACCAAATACCCGTTCGAGCTCTGTATCGACTCTGGCCGTACTGGAGAGATGCGATGCTGGTTTGAATTACAGTGTAGGTCTGTCCGTTCGCTGCTGTGGAAGAGGTCATCATAAACACTGAAGCATGCGGTGCCTACAGTTCGGAATATTAGCCTGAGGTGGCCAAAAAGCCATTACCGGGATCTTGCGCTGCGTCCCATGGCGATCAAAATCACGACCCCCAACATCGATGCACATTGTGAACATGAGCCGACTTCAAAACATGACAGCTTGGAACCCAATTATGCTTAAGACACTGTGAGATGGTTCGTTGCACAAGGAAGACCCAGGAAAATGTACGAGTCGGCCGTGGTCTAATTTCCATGTCCATTACTAGTCATGATACAAAATGTAAGCCCACATACCTATGTGACGCCACAAATATAAGATATGTGCTCATCTTAGTTCGTTGACAAACGTCCCCGAAGTGCGGCATCCGAAAAGCACGTTTCTGGTATGCCGGCGATTGTGCACTGCTGAGATCATACCGGAACGATCTTGATGATATCAAAACGATGGCCGGATTGTAATATTTCAGTTTCTAATCGATAATGTGATACTTATGTAGGACGTATCTGTCTCGCATAGACCAAGAGACCATCTGATACCACTCTCACCACATCGATAAGAAACAAGAAATCATACTTCCTCGGTTCGCTGACAGACAACTAGATCATACCGCGCTCGAATTGTGTCCTGCATTCGAGCCTGCCAAATAGATAAGACTATCGCCTTTGATGTTAAAGTTAATCTGAGAAATACCGGGGCTTGGTTTCAGACCGTTGTTGCCGTCGCCGTCAACCTCAATGATGATTTTGGTTTCTACCAAATGCATTTGCATTTTGTCGTGGTCGACGATCCTCCTTGACGCTGCGGTGAAGCGACATCCCTGGTGTCTTGGAAGGCGTGAGATAATCATGCAAAACACGATTCCCTGTGCAAGTTGAATGATCGCTTTAGCGTTGGTTTGGTTGTTTGAAATGAATTACCCACAACAAGGGGACAATTCTATGATGGAGGTGAGGCTTGGATGTCGATATTAACATGGAAATTGCTTACCAAGGCCAACAAGACCAACTGAAGGTTGCTATCGCAGAGTTGGAGAACCAAAAAGGTGATGGTGGCGGCGCTGCCCGCGCCGGGGTACGTTAGTATAAGTGTATATGATATTGCTCCGAAACTGCCGACATATACCTGTGGAGGGCAGCACTCTGAATTATTGCCTGCAAAACCCTCTAGAATTATTCATCAACTGTGGTAGCCTATGGAAAGTTGAGCCGACACGTACAGCTCTGTTGCTAACCAACCCCACTTGCGCGAGCCTCCGCTTGCTCCTCCATACTTTATATGCAACCAGACCTAAGGGTGTCATCCTCAGCGTCGATCTGAAATGTTGTTCTGAAATGATGAACTTACTTGTAAAAGAGATATTTGAGCTATGATGCTTCGTCAGACTATACCCACTGCTGTCTAACATTCGCAATGAGTACTTACAGAAACTCAAAGATGGAACCAATTGCGATCCAATGCGTTCCAGTGAAGAGCGTAGAGTGATTGGATCGAGAAGATACTAGCCAAATATTCACGGAGCCCGACACTGCATATATGTTAAACGTAGCCGCTAACATAGAGAGGAAGACAACACACCCAATAAACCAGTATCCATGAGAATAGGCAGGACGGTAATCCAGGGGTTACCATCCCATACGACAAGTAGTCGATATGTCTGAATAGATCTCGCTCAGCTACATGTTTTCTTAGTGTCATTTAGAGTTACCATGAATAAGTCTTGGGTAAGGCTAATGGTAACAATGAGGGTCGATATAGCTATATGCTTAGGTGTTGCGACGTTTTCAAGGAACTGAGTTACGGAATCTAGCCCCGATAAACCAGACTGCGTATGATCCCGGGCGAGGATAAAGGCTTCATAAGCCCACGAAACATAGATAGCCCAGTGCTGTGAAGAAAGTTAACGTGAACGTCGATCAGCAGTGCAGAAAGTAGAGGTCAACTTGCCGCTGTGATAGCTGAGAAAAGAAAGCATGCAGTAAATAGAATTAGGCTGTTTCCGCGTCCGATGTGCCACCGTCTCCTTTCAAGTAGGACTTCCACTGCTCTACAGAGGAATGCCAGGTATAAGCCTGCAACAATGGTAAAGAGGTTTGCTGAGTTGCATGTAGTAGGTGAAGAAGCATGACTCACCATATAAAAGGGACTCTACGACGACGAGCATAAACACGCATCCGTCCAAGCGAGGAGCGCCTTGTGAAGACATAGCGCGCTGTGCGGTATAGCAAGAATGGACTCTCACCTACAAGAGAGAGAATTTGGGTTGATATAGCATGCGAAGCCCAGCCATTTCCATAGCACGTGGATGAGAATAAAACCACGGTTGTGAATAACTGCAAAAATTGTTGATGGCTGCGGCTGCTGGCGTGACTCGAACATCAGGAAATTGTCTGTTCGAGCATCTCACCATTCTGGGAAAGAAGCTAGTTGGTGTGTCCAGTGTTACGGAGCTGCTGCAGCCTTCTGACAGGCATTCGACATGGAATCACATACCTATATGACCTCGAAACAGTTTCATGGAGAGATGGATACTATATAACATATGCTGATCAAGTTGGTTGGGCGGCGAATTGTCCTTGAGTTACTGGAAACTGTCCATTGCTGTGATCCGCCGAAGCGCCACCGAAGCATTTCTTGGCGTCAGCGGAAGAAGCCTTCCTCAGTGAACGGACATTTTCCTGATGGTCAATGCCTCATCCCCATGGAAGTATGCAATATCGCAAGAAACTTGATGCATCTCAGTCAAATCAAGTTTCCTCCAGGCTTTATCCTTGACTCAGACTCAAATGCTAAAAGCCGGTATGATGAGTCATTGACCATACATATGCGAATAAGGAGCTTTGTTGTGAGAGCTTACACATAGGGCACATAAGCGAGGACTTTGCAGTTCCTGTTCACAGGTATATTAACTATGATTGCGTATGAGAATGAGAAAAAATTAAGTTAGATTGAAGGAGACGCACACATTGATTACCGTTTCGACTGCACGTCTATGTTTACACCGTGTAGAATTCACAGGATTATTGTTGATCAGTCTCGGGCCCCGAGAAGAGGATATTTCATACCTATATTGACTCATGTCACTTATGGTTTAACAGTGCATTGAGAAAGAGACATACGCAGCTCAGATTTACAATTGCATACAATATTGACTTCAAGAGGGAAACCCAATCCGGGATTGTAAAATGAACACGGTATTCGCACGTGGAATCGGCTCGTATTCGCTCAACGTATAATGGCGAGAAGCGGCCTAGCATGTGCCAAGGTTAACTTGAGAGACGATTAATATAAAATTTATCTGAGTGTAAGAACCGATCTACCAATGCGAAACGTTCCTGAATCTCGACCGGCTCCATGTCTCTAGGATTCAACCAGTGATTCAAGTCCTTCCCCGCGTGTTGGACCAGTGAGGACGTGCTTGGGCGCCGTGACTGGCTCGGGGCACTTGCCAGATGCACCTGTTGCGTGTTGTAAAAATCCATTTTCCGGTACGTGTGAAGTATTTCCGTTCGATGTTTACCTGGACGGGGTAGGTGCCAAGTCCTGAAAACAACGCAACACTTAACAGAAACGCGAATAAGGTGGTATATGTCACGTACCATCTTTAAACGTGAATCTAATGAAGAGGCTTATCCTGAATACGGCAGGGCAAATTCGACTTGATTTGGTTGCTGTGCCTTCTGCATAGTACGTGGTGACGTTGGTATGCCCCAGTGACCGCTTGAAAATCCCCTCTGGACCACCGTCAGTGAAATAAATGTAGCTTGGGAGAGAGCAAACGAAGCCAAAACATTCGAACACATTGAACAATCACGAACGGCTCGCTGGCAGCCTACAGTCACTCTACCCCCGTCTACGCTGTCTGATTGGTTATCTGGATTTTGTTGGTTTAATTTGTGTGTCTACGGACGGCTGTATTGAGTAAAGAAAGTCGACCCAGCCTTGAAATGAAAGCTTGAATAACATCAGCAAAATAAACATATGCTTACAAGGCAGTTGTCGGGTTGCAAGTTGCCGACGGACCGGGGAGCGTTTACATGGCCATGTATGGCACACCTATTCGGCGACGACATGCAAGTAAATGCAAGTGCTTGACTGATTGGTGACCGCATCACAAGGAGCCGTAAGCAGGCATAATTCAGGTGATAGGAATACAAGGCTCTATGATACACTCGTAAGTCAGATCTGAAAATCGTCCGTGATGTGACTTGACGCGCCGTCACACCTCGCGTGTAGGCGCCCATCGTACTTGCAGGTCGTTGGCCGTCGTTGGGCCTCTTTCCTTCAAACGAGACGCTACGTCAATAAAAGTCGATGACGTAGGTCTCCCCCGCTCCATTTCTACACTCCGCCGCTATTCACTCCCTCCATCATATATAACGACGAATCTTCAGTTGCTACTCAGCAACT
>MLYV02001213.1:0-16874 GCA_001913855.2 Hermanssonia centrifuga
GGTAGTGTTCCAGACTGTTAAAAGAGCTAGACTACACCTAGACACATTCTAGGCCTTGCTAGAATGTTCCAGTAGCACGTTATCACATGTAGGGTTATGGTTGATGTATTTAGGCTATAGGTCAATCATGCCGAGCACACCACTCCTGGGCAGGATGGTGTCAGAGCATGTCATAGCACCATGTGACTAGATTAGTAACCTGTAGTATCTGGGGTCATTACCGGTCCCAGGGGTACTAGTACACATGTATATAAGCAGGCACATCTGAGGCTACATCCTCAGACTTATCCACTTATTGTCTACCCAACAAACTCAGGCTTAACAAGCCCTACTTAACTCGTTTACTCTCTTACACTTATTCCCCTCACAAGTGAGTCTTACTTTTGGGTTATCTGTTATAGATATGATCGGGATCCAGAATGGTTGGAAGAAGTGTAAGCATGGTTTTCCCTGCTCCAGTAGCCAGGATTGCCAAAACATCTACTTTTGCTTCCAGTACATGCTTGGCTGCATTACGCTGCCCATCACAAGTCCACTGCACAGGGTATCGTCCTAGTAGTTGACTTAAAGCAGCCATCACTTGCTTGTTTGTTATACCAGGGTATATATGTTCACCTGGGTTGCGATTGACTGATAACAAATGTGCCAGAGAGGTAGAGCTTGTAGGAGGAGCATGCTCTGGATTAGAGATACTTTGATTTGTATCTGTTACTGCGGGTGGGACACAGATGGGTAGAGGTTGGGATGATGGCAAATCTGGGGATATTGGGCTGCAGAAGGAAGTGGTGGTGAAGGCAGCATTACTGGTGAAGATGGTGGTGATGGTGAAAGTGGAGTAGGAACCAAAGCAGATAAAGAAGTTATAGTTGATCCAGCAGAATAATTTGGCAAGGGAGTTGCTGATACCAAATTACTTGAAAGCTTTGCAAGAATGCGCTCAACAATGGTATTAGACATTGTATCAATATGCTGAAGCAGTTGCGGAGTAATTTGATTAACAACCTTGGCAGCAATTTCTTCAGTATTAATTTCAGCCGCTTGTAGGCCAGTATTTGATACTTTCTTCATAGAAATCTTCTTCTGCTCAACAAGAGCTTGAAAATGCCCACATCCTGCCTCCAAGTATGTTAATGATAGGCTTCCTGATATAACTATCAGTAAATATAACTTCAACAATATCATAATATGCTTACCAGGTACAATTTTCATAACCTTTTGCCATTCACTACTTGCTTGCAAAAACAAAGGAAATAAATCCTCTGGTAAGCCAGCAAGTGCTTCAGGTGAAACTGCATTTTTCATCCGCTCTGTATCCACAGTATGTCCTGTCTGTTCTGCACCAATATAATCATCGCCCAAGTTGTCATCCATAAGGTTTTGATCTGTTGGACATAGTACGCAATGCCATGCAATGGCAATATGCCTCCAATCTCGTAGTCAATGGAGTAGATAGGTCTGCAACTGTATACTCCTTCATAATAGCACTGAGGTGTTCTGTTTTGAACAGATCATGACCATTAACAAATAGATGATATTGATAAAGGTGAAGGGTGGCTGTTTTCCGTGGAAAACAGATTTGAAGCGCAAGTTCAGCAAAGGGCCGTGCCAAAGCCAAGTCTTGGATGAGTAGGTCGGATAAATAACCATCTAATGCATGAGGAATCAGCCGGTCCTTTCCAGTCATCGTTTCAGTTTTGGAATAGGTTCGAAGCATCACCAGATGTGAGCCTAGAACTGAAAGGTTGCGAACAGAGCAAGTGGTGGTATTTCGATAAACCATGGCTGTAAGCTCTGTGCCACGGCTAGCTCCTCCATTAAGCATTTCACAGCGAAGTAAATGCAACCAACTGAGTTCGGTATAGTTAGCAAGCCATACCGCCAATGCTGTCTTCCTCCACTGTACACTCCCATTGGCAACATAGATAAATCGCTTCTTGAGTTCTGGGTTTCTGAGAACTGGAGTCACCAAAGTATCCCTGCATGCCAGGAAGGGATTACGAGTATCAGAAAGGAATGAGTAGCCAACTTGTTGATTAGACAGGTCCTCCTTGATAGCTGTGTATTCAGCACGTAGTTGTAGCCCTAGAAGAATATCCTGCTCCCATAACGCTGTTGTTCTCTTCTCCAGATTAGCAAACATAGATTGAATGTTTGCCAGACTGAGTTCATCTCCCTTGTAAAGCATTTTGGACCAATTGACACGGTCCATCCACCAGATGTTAGGCAGCTTTTGATCGCCATAGGCAAAGCCTGAGGCAAGATGTTGAAGGGAACATAAGCGATTGAAAGTAGAATGTGTCCTGTGTTCATGAATCCAATCTCCCAACGCCCGGCATACACTTAAATCCTGCTCTGCATCTCCTCCATTGTTCTGTGATTTGATTTCCACAAGCATAACCAATCGCAAGGCATATTTGAGTTTAGCGAAAAGACCTGTGATTTGAGCAGGTTGAAAGTGAGAGCCATCATTGTTGAGACTTGTAAGCATGATAAAGCGTTCGGTAGGATCAGGAAGGGGATTGGTTTGTGTCTTGGACCACCGTCTAGACCAGATGAAATAAAAAACAGCATGGATGGATTTGGAAATTTGAACCTGATTTTTATCAGTTAGAGCTGAATCCAGAGTTTTAATCTCATCCTGTAGCTCGACTGGATAAACAGTTTTAAAATCGCCTTGATCGCGTAACAGCATGGCCACAAATGCTTCCACAACTTTACCATAAAGCAATAAAGTTCGTGCTTCCTGAAATGAACGAAAAGGAGTATGGTTGAGTCCACTAAAAACAAATATTAATATTAATAGTAAAACAAAATAGTAATCACATACATGGAAGGATCTTCAGTATTGAGAGTTTGCAGAGTCAATTTGTCTGTCTCTTCAATGAGTGCAGTGGCATTCTGCATGTATGCCTCAATTGCCTCTGGTAGAACGGGATAATCATCCTTGGCTGGCACAACTGTTTGTCGTAAAACTGCTGGATTGTAGGGTTGTGTATAGTTATGCCAGTTGGTTGCATTTAGCCATGGTGAGATAGTGCGTGCATCATCAACAGCTGTGGTTGGAGCTTGTAGAATGGTGGCTCAACATCTAAAAAATGTGGAAAAATATAGAGCATTTGAAGCTCACCTTGAGGCAGAAGTACATCAATACTTCTTTGCATTCATGATTCCGTCCACTAAAGAGGTTGTACACCTTGTACGTGTATTCTTACATTTGGAATGCTAGTGAGTTCCAGTAAGGCTTGTTAAATTTTGAGTAGACAATAAGTGAATAAGTCTGACAAATGTAGCCTCAGATGTTCCTGCTTATACACATGTAGTATTACCCCTGGGACCACTCCATGAATACCATGGGGCACATATGGATTAAATTGTAGTAAGCATCCAATCAGTTGATGTAGTATTATGAGCTAGACAATCTGATTTGCACTCAAGTACAATGTTGTGTTGACCATTTTCACATATATTGGATACACAGTTAATCTGACTTTCCACAGTTTATTTGGAATTTATCCAAATATATTCAGATTTATATTGTCAATATTGGTCCGTTGAGCTGTGTGGTTGTAGCCTAAACTGAGCTTAGTCAAAATTGTGGTCAGGCTGCTATCGCATACTCCAAATTATGCCTGCTACACTCAAATATTTGCCATAAGCACACCTCAGATTTTTTATAACAACTTTGAGACACAATTGTATATATTTTTCCATTTCTATTTACATATTTGATTGAGCTATGAGTATAATGGTGTCAAGATATAATATAATGCCTATTCACCAGGAAGCTTTGTTAGGCTCAAAATATTACTTGTCTGTTATGAAATGAGCTTCAAAATGAGTGTAAGCTTCATACCTTCTATAGTATTTTAGTATCTGCATAAAAGCCTTACCTTGAAGTTGTGGGTGTTTGGTACTTTTGGTGACAGATGCAATCTTAGTGATATTAGACCTAGGTTTGTACTTTGCAGTCACAAGCACCACTATTGTGGGATGGTGCAAGGGATCTGAGAAGCTGCCAACAGCCATCAAACCTGCATCTATAATGTTTGTGCCACCACCTGGGATGTATCATGCTGAGAGAGTAGGACTGTAAAGCTATGGGGTGAAATCATGGGAAACACAAAATAGTTGCAATAAGCTGGACCTGTGTGTATCCATCTATCAAATATATCAGTAAAGTAATTACAGTCCATGCAAGGTTTTACATGAGACTGCTAGCATTGATGACTTCCGCTTACTAAAGGAAATGAATGTGCTACAAACACTGTCAGATCTGACTTTTGTTAATATATAAAGATCACTCCTCTATTCTTTTTCGGCCATCTGTCATACTTTGCATTGGGGTACATTTTCCATAACCTATCATATGCATTTGCTGTAACTGCCAAAAGTGTTGCAATGTTTGCAATACTTATATTGTTTGACAATATCTCAGTAATTGGTTATCTCGGTATGGTAAACCTGTACACCATGAGAAAGCCATTAACCTCAGATTTTATGTAATACTTATACTGACCATATAAGGACTATTACTCAATATTATTTTTATATCATGCATTGCAACAGTTTTGTCACTTGTATTTTGACCACCCAAAGTAGTTATATAAAAAACAATAGACATGCCATATGACTAAAACAGGTTATGTAGCCTCATTTGTGGACAAATATAGTTTGAACCAAGGCTGTATATTAATTTTGTCTGAACTATTTATTATATTTATTATACAGACTCAATGTTACAAATATTCTCTTTCTACTTCATACACTCCATACAGAGTACTATATAAAGTGGCCTATATCATCATAACATCTCCAGAGTACATATTTATTGCTTATTTTACCTTATTTATGCTTCTGGAGCCTGCTTATTAAAATGTTCTCTATATTGATCTGGTGTGGTACACTTTCAATCTATACTAGAGATGCTAATAGTTGCCAAACTACTGTTCATAGCTGGTGATGAATGTGTAAGATCCTTAAATAAACTGGTTTTGACTCTGTAGTCAAGAATAGATAGTAAAATACATAGTAAGCAATATACTAGCCTATTACTACACATTTCTCCACTGTCCACTTTCTTTGACATAATTGTAAATAGTATATTTTAGTCTTATATAAGCTACATAGACAACTCCGAGCTTCCTATGGACTAATATCATAGGCTTTATAATATCCAAATGTTTAGTTTTGTAATGTTTGCTCTGTAGCTATTTCATTTTAACTACAGGTCTGAAGGTTTGAAAATGTTTACTTGAGGGTGCTACAGTGACAAGCATTGCAATGTTTGTGACACTTGTATCCAGCTGCTATTCCACAGGTTTCACTACATATGCAGAAGCGATATGTATAGCAGTTTAAGTCATCAGACCAAGTGAGCACTATGTAACCATCGGTTGTTTATATAAATTATATTGCCCTGCTATTCAATGAATCAAATGGTCACAAGTGCTATAATGCAAAGTACAGGAGACTATGACCTAAATATGCCCAATCACCTTTATCTGATCCTTGTGATACACATCTCTCATTGAGAAAGAAATCTTCACATCACCTGATCACTGTAGCACCCTTAAGTAAACTGTCCTCAAATCTGTAGTTAAAAAGACATAGCTAATAAGCAAACATATTCTTTAACTATAGATTGAAACTCAGAACTTCAATAATTTATTGAAATCATAGCAGGAGTTTGATTGATAGATTAAAATAACATGATAGTAATAGTCTTTGTGATAGTAACATTAACAGTGATAATAAAACATTAGATCTTGATATAGATATAATTATATGAGAAAATGTATCAATTAATACCTACAAAATGAGTTAAATACTAACACCAATGCTTGCAAACACGCTCTACACCTGACCCTAGATAGTTAATTTTGGTTTCATCCGACCCCTCTAACGTTTATGGGCTTCTGCAAAGTCCAAATGTGCCCTCCTATGATGTTTTCTGAGTATTGGCCATTTCTTCTTAACTATAGATTTTAAGCTGGTTTTCTGAGGGCCCTATGTACAGTATCAGTATTAAGAAACTCATTACTAGCCCTAGAGAGCAGTTTGGCCACATCTATAGCAGTATCAGCCTTGACAATAGAGATTAGGTGAATAACATGTCAAATAGACTCCAGAAGACTTAGGAATGCTAGAGCAGAGTTGGGCATGTATTCCGGAGATAATACAGTAATACAAACCAGTTTGAGATGCAATCTGTCTAAGAGATTGCCCCAAGTCTAGCAGAGAGAGAATGTCATTCTTTGACCAATGACTGCAAAACTTCATAGTGGCTATGAACCATCTCTGGGAGTTTTGATTAGCATGATGGAGAATAGAATCAAGGGAATACACTTACTGTTTGGTGAATGACATAGACATTGGGGTAAGTATTCCATATGGCTCTAAAATCAACTTATTTATGCTTTCCATGATATGCCAGGCACCCATGCATGTGCAAAGTAGGTTGGTGTCCAGCAATGTGGTTGGTCTTTGGCTCCACAGCCTGGGTGGCTGCTTTGCACAGTTGGGGAAATATCTTCTTCAATTTGATGATGAGAATGATACTGCGACAATAAACCATATTGCATGCTTGTGAAGGTATTCCAGAGATAAGCAGATATTGTTAACAATAATCTGTATGTTCCTCTCATTTGCAAGAATGTGAACATTGTTTGGAATTTTTAATTTAGTAAAACTAAATTACTCAGTTAAGTATTTGTGATTGGTTGTCTTGTTTGGAATGATAACATCAGCTAAACCGCATAGAGCAAGTTCCATGAAGATGTCTAGCACTTATACTTGAGAATGCATAATCTTTGTGATTTTCCTAAATACCAATGTACTGTAGGAGGTCTCCTTGGTGGTTCTATAGAAATAGACAATATTTGGAGTGGTAAACCTCAATGCCAACTTCACTGTCAGTATACAATTAACAAGACACTTACATGTTTGATGTTCTTCATCACTTCTATCTCTCAGCACACAAAATTGTGAGCCTCTATCTAGCTAGTGCTTGCACCCATTGTAGGCAGTGGCAGTGCCATTCCGCAGAGTATATCATATCAAGGGACCTCCTGGTCTCTTATGGGGAGATTGTTTGACTGGAGGGCAGACAGTGGTTCAACAAGCACATTTAGTAGCACATAGTTATGCCAGTGAGAAAGACTATGATAACCTGTGTTTAAAATTGTTTTTAGCAGTCATTTGAGCAGCATCATCTAGGCTACATACTTGCAATGGGTCCACCATGGACAATGACTCCATTATTGAACTTTGCTTTGGGGGCCTGTGGTTAAGAAATCTCTTAGTAGTCATTCAAGCTACATCAGGGGACCGGGATTACATACTGTGATAAATCCCTTGTCACCCACAATTCCAGTATTGATAATGCTTTGAAATCCTGCAATTGAGATAATTCTTCGAGGGTAGTTATTCCAGCTGTATCATAGTTTACATACCTGGAGCTGTTGGTACAGGATTCCAGGTTCTTGTGCCTAGTGTAGTGCACCAATCAGCATATTTCTCGGATATGAGCTGTCAGACTCCTAAATAGGGCATATAGTGTCAGATGTGGTGGTTCAAACATATCCAAGCCAGGAAAGCCATTGGGGAGTCTCAGAAGCTGTCAAACAAGTACTAAAACAATAATATATGTATGTTCTGATGTTTTCTTGCACCCAGTGCTTATCATGGTGTTTGGCAGTTTCCATCAAATCCCACCTTTCTCTTCTACACCCACCTACTATTATGGTACGTGGTGGCTGCCTCATGGCTACCAGTCTCCCATCAATTCTAGGTGCTTATTTCTGCATTTGGTCAGTTTGTTTGTTCTGGCTATTGCTGCATAAATACTAGGTTTGAGAATATCCACTAGCTCTAAAAATATGAAATAAATAAAAGAAATATCACTTACTGTGATTATGTTCATGTAATCCAAAGTGGCATACCTAGGGAGTAGATGGTCATTTGTAAAACATACCCTATTCAGGCAAGCCCTTATACTTGCCTTGTAGCTCTCCAAAAATAACACAAAGCTAGTCATATATGAATACTAAAATGCTGTATACTTGAAACAGGGAGAAAGCAGCTTGTCATCTTATAATAGACTATTTTATTATTTGTTATTTCCGGAAACATACAAATAGCAGGTCTATTTATAACCAAAAGACTCTGGTATAACCAGGGATATATCTTCTATATATCAGCTATAGCATGGGTGCTCTGTGTGATAGGCTTCCCTTTTGGGAATACTTTAACAAACAGTGTTGAATCATCAGGAAGCTTTACAGTATGTGCCCATTGCACAAAATAACATAAATAGCTTTATTCCCAGGTATGTGCTCAATGGAACACTCCTAAAAATCATATTAGGTACATATACATCCTATTATGCCCTCTAAATTGTTTCAGATTTATTGATGACATGGAAAACATACAGAAACACTTTCATTAGACTACAATAACATATTTACTCTATGAATATGTTCTGCATAGCCCTGTATGTACAAGTCCCTATATCAGAGAAGTGGCATGTTTGAGGCTAAATCACAGTACTTAGCGATATTTTCATTTTATCTATTTTACAATTTTAGAGCTAGTGAATATTCTCAAAGCTAGTATTTATGCAGTAGTAGCCAAAGCAAACAAACTAACCAAATGCAGAAATCAGTGTATGAAATTGATGGGAGGCTGGGTACAAGAAAACATTGGAACATACATATATCATTGTTTTAGTATTTGTTTGACAGCTTCTGACACTTTCTAATGGTTTCCTAGCTTGGATATATTTGAATCACCAGATCTGACAATATATGCCCTATTCAGAAGCCTGACATATCCATGTCCAGAAATGTGCTGATTGCTGCACTACCCTGGGCACAGAAACCAGCTATTTGATGTACTAATCTTAGGCCAAAAGATGACCTTTTCAACAAATGGTGAGTCCCACAAAATCTTGAAGGGTGTTGCAAAGAAAGTCTCAGATAGCCGAACTTTGACAATTACCAGAAAATATGTGGGAAGTACATTGAGCAGGCAGAACTCACGAGGCTACACCATGAGCAGTGGTGTCATAGTGGTACTGTCAAGCATGAGGAGATTGATTGTAGGTCCCAGTGTTATTGTGAAACATGAGAATTGGTTGATGAAGTCAAATAAGGGTAGACTTTTTATTCATGTAAATACTAGCCATAAAATTTTGTACCATCTAGTGTATTTATTTGTACATCAGCAATGATATACTAAGTACCACTTTTCCTAATGTAAGCATAATCATTACATAGAATTTTTGAACTCACCCATAATTCTCTAGCGTCAAACTCTATTTTATATAGCCTAGAACAATGTTTCATGTAGGATAAATGAGGGGGGAAGTTAAAGATGTATTTGGGAAATTACATAGAGGTATTAAATATATATTGTGCCTACTGTGTGTTAAACTAAATATTGTAGGGGGGATCTAGGGAATAAATAGTGTATTATATTTAAGGTAGCTAGAGCAGGGGATAGGTTGTGCAAGAGGGGTGAGGCTAAATACAATGAGCCGACCAAGCATGAGTTAGACCAAGCTCCTTGTAGGCGCTTTCACACTACATGTACCTGGGCTTACTAATATGATTCCAATCAATATCTGATATGTATAGAAGAATTAGTCACATATGTTTTGACAGGATAATAAAAGAAAATTACTTATGATTATTAAGTGTATCAAGGGTAACATAAATCTGGTTTAGAATAGGTGGTTACATTGGGGTTATACTGGATTAATAGATCCTGTTAATTGTATTATTGGGACCCACAAAGACTCTATATAGGCAACATATTTACCTTTTTGGTATTCTAGTAACAAAGGCCTACAGGCGGCTTTATTTACAGTATCTTTTCTGATTTCTGCTTAGTTCTAATTTTGCAGGCTTTCTAAATTCCTCTTAGAGTGTCCCTGCATGCAGTGAATGCTCTCACTGCATCAAGTTAAGCATGCTGTGCAGGATGTTAGCAGTGTCTGCGCAGTCTAGAATAATATGTACATCAATAGCTGTGTGGCATACCCAGAGCCTTTTGCTAGCTGGGGTACCTGTCCAGAATATGGAGAGAACCAATATAATCAACTCAAGCTTGCAAAGACAGGTAACAAGACCAAAGAGTGGCAAACTCCAGCCCAGGTGTAAAAGCAATGAAGTATCATGCAGACTACCCCAGAAAGCTTACGGAGAATGTTGAACTCATAGCAAATGGGGCTGAACAAGGGCAAGCTTTTTGATATATCTGCAAAAATCCAAATTGGGAAGAATAGAATGGAGATCAATGAGTCTTATGGGGACACATTTGATTCTGTATTCATGTTACAGCTTCATACTTCTATATTATTGCAGCTAGCTGAACTTCACAAGTGGAGGGATGCTAAACAACAGTAGCAAGATTTTATGCTTCAAGATTACTTACTATTCCACCAATTGTCTGGCCCCCCATTTTATGATTTAGCTCACAATATTATTTACATTTATCACTTAATTGTGAAACAAACTATATCAGGCTTCCTCTGAGTCAATGTTAAAGTCCTCCAATAAGTTGTTGCCTGTCAAATGGAAAATTGGGAGAGTTTAACCTCTTTCTCAATGATAACATCATCAAATGGTATGCTATAAAGCCACTATTGAGGTTCAGTCTAGCTTCTATTGCACTGATTGTATTTGTATAAAGAGGAATAAAATCATAAGCACTGCAGATTATCATTGCACCTAATTGGGCTGAGCATGAATATTAAGTGTCTGCTGGGAGAATAAGTGCATTGATAAGTATCTTTGTGTGCCTCCACTTCATGTATCATACAAAAGGGATGAATCTATCCATTCTGTAGGTTTTTAATTATGGCAGTGGATATGTTGCAAAAAGTTACTAGTAATCCTCTCTACCACTCAATTCTCTCAACCTTTTGTACTTGTACTGCTAAATTGAGACTTCACAGAAATTAATCCAGCCATAGATTTGAAACAGAGACTTACCATAACAAGATAACAATGCAACTCATTAACTGTTAGACTACATAGGCTATATAAACATATATGCAACATGTTCTATATTCTAGTTTTGAGCATAATATTTTAAGTAATCCAAGTATATGCTCTCACTAATCTTTCAACTACTTGTTCTTCAACCTGCTTTATACTTTATCACTTACTGTGTACATCTGTTACTTACCCCCCTTGTATAGACAGACTCTGGTCTTGGGAATCCAGCAGCCCCTCACACCTTTACAGCAGTGCCTCCAATTTACCTACCTTTGTGACTGCAGCATAGCCCGGAGGGGTTGTGTTGTGTGTTTGGGGTAGTAGGTGCAGCATATCAGCGTAAGCTGAGCCCTACCAAGAGTGAGTGCGCAGTCACATCCGTGGTTGATTGAGCCCAGTTGGGTGTTGCTTCAAGCTGATGTCATTACAAAGAGAGCGCAAAGCCATTGCAAGGGATGCCTGGGAAGATACTAGCTCATGGGTGAGATGGAGGATAGTAATGGCATAGTTAAGAAGCTTGGCCTTATGTACAGATGGAACGTTGGGGAGACCAGAGCTGACAGAGATGACAAGGGAAGGTGGGGGAGTGTCCTCAATAATGACAATCGGCTGAGGGTTGGGTGCTGCAGCCTGAATGTGTGCTAACATCTCCATGAGGGTAATGTCGAAGGAAGAGCATGGTGTGTCAGTCCTAGGGAGCTCTGGATGAGCATTCTACGCAGAAAGACATGCTATCGGAGGCAGATAGGCTTGTCGCCACCCATGCCCCAGCGCGAATGCTGGTGGCGTTCAAGACGCGCTTGTGCGAGACTGTACCTATGCCCCAGCGCGAATGCTGGTGGCGTTCAAGACGCGCTTGTGCGAGACTGTACCTATGCCTATCCTCACGGACAAGGTGTTCTCGGCGGTGGTGCGACGGTTGGGCTATTTGGAGCCAGCAACACGGGAGGTAAGTGACCTTTGGATGGGGAGAAGAAGGTGTAGGCTTATCTATGTTTGTTCACAGGTTGCTCTGTGGATAGAACCCCTGAATCCGTACGTCATATCTCTGCAGGTCAGCAGCCAGAAGGACGTCAGCGCAGGGATGCTGGAGTGCCTTTGTGCACGGCAATACGGTATAGTGGAATCCCAGCGAGAGGAGGCGAGGGCAAAGTTCTCGTGGACGATTTAGCTTGGCATAGAACTCAACAGCTAGGTCCTAGGAGATGTGGTGTCAGCGGCTGAGACCTATCAACAGAACATGTGGGGAAAAGCACACCTTCAACCTGTAAAGACAAATGTAGATTCTAGCCAGGTCATATTGGCCATCCAGAAGATGCAGCAAATGGGACTACTCCAACAATATGAGCCTGTCAATCATGACACAGTAACTGTGAGGTCCTCAGGGGGATTAGATATAGTAACAAGTAAGGAGAGAGAAAGAGGAAGAGGAAGAGAGAAAGAAAAAGGAAGAGAAAAAGAGAGCAAGCTGGACACAGAGAGGTGGCAAGGAAAAAGGAAGGAGGCTGGAAAGAAAAGCCTAGGGGTCCTATGGCAAGGCATCATATAGCACATGTGAGGGCCAGGTAGGTGAGCCCTGATTGGACTGAGAGAACAGCGGCACACTTGGATATAGCCATCTGATAAGGAAAGAGCTTGGCTATGTTGGCCAGGCTGGGTGACTCAGGGCTCGGACTGCAGGAGAGAGGAAAGAGCAAAGGCACAGGGCATATATAAGAAGGAGAACAGCATCAAATAACAGTAATTTACGTTTGGGCCACATCTCGCCCATAGTTAGTTCCCTCCCTAGCTACAAAATCTGACTAGCATCATATCCAGAATGTCTTGCAATTGATTCTAAATGCATTCTCCACTCTTCTCATGTTCAACTTGAGACTCCTCATTTTAACTAAAGGGGTTTTCATCTCATCCACAACATCTCTGCCATACCTCAGTTGTGTCCAAGTTGTAAAACTGATAATACAACAAATGCAATATCATTACAGTATGAGAGTGTCCAGTATTTATACTGTGGTACAGATATGACGAATAAGTATACGACTACGGACTACGGACTGCGAGATGCTGCGTGCATGACCAATATAATACTGCGCTAGTACTGCGATCTACTGCAAGTACTGCAATCCTAATACAAGTACAACTATGGATGATGTCATAGAAAGATAAGGAAAGAAACAAATTCTCACATTCCCCCGCAAGTATGCAATTGCGCAATACTTGAATCTAATTATTGTCATTAGTGGTACCCTACCCTGCACTAGAGTCACCCCACCCTCCAGCATTGTTGTTGTTGGAGCCGTTGTTGGTGGTGGTGCTCCAGCCGTAATCTTTGTTGCGTCACGAGTTTGCATCTTGCATGAAACAATTCATGAGGGCGACGAATTGGGTGACGACGTAGATGTGCATCCCAGTGAGCAAGGTGATGGTGAAGATGACAAGGGCAGTGTAGACGATTCCGCACATGATTTTAACAGGCGAGATGGAGATATGGGCTAGACCTGTGGTTGCTGTTGAGCGACGAACTGATTCCCTAGTAGGGTTAGGTAATCTGTTTGGTAGAGTCGGACGTTGGATGAGGGGGCAGTCTTCTCGCAAAGGATTTTGATTGTTGCGGCAGCGAGGACGGCGATTATAAGAAGGCGGAGAGGATGCGTTTTGGGAGAATTGTGTGGATTGCTGGTATCTCCAAGTGGGTCGAGCTGGCATATCAACTAGAAAGGTGCAATTTGCCTGGTACTTATAGGTTTGGAGACCTATAGCGCCTGCTAGCTTGGTAAGCTCTGGTCCTGCTAAAGCCTTTGTCAATGCATCAGCAAGCTTTCTATCAGTAGGAAGATATGTAATATTAAGTGTTCCGTCTTCCACATATTGCCGCACAAAATGGAAGCGGATGTTGATGTGCTTGGTCCGTGTGTGAAATCTGTCATCCTTTGATAGAGCGATAGCACCCTGGTTGTCGGAGTAAACAGTTATGGGAAGTTTGAACCGTTTGGGGAATACTTTGTTGTGAGAGCAATGTATTCAGCCTCGGTGGTGGAGAGGCATACAATGTCTTGATGCTTTGATGACCAGGAGATAGCTCCTCCAATAGTGAAGACGTAGGCGGTGATAGGATGACGGTCAGGGTTTGACATTCCGTCAGAATTGCAATATCCTGTGAGGATCGGAGAGCTAATTCCGCCGAGTGTAAGAGTGTAGTGCTGCGTACCATGAAGATAAGCAAACACACATTTGAGTGCAGTCCAGTGCGTAGGACCGGGGTTCTGAGAGAACTTTGCCAAGGTGGATACTGTATAGGTAATATCTGGTCTTGTTCCAACAGAAGCGTACATGAGCGCGCCGAGTGCTTCTCTGTACGGCTTGTTCTTCATCTCTTCTTGTTGTCTTTCCGAAGTGGCACATTGTTCTTTGGAAAGTGCGACATTTGGGTCCATAGGTGTGATAACCGTGCGGATTTCATCAAATTGGTATCTGGTGAGAATACAGTTGATGTATGCGCTCTGTGAAAAGGAGATAGTACGCTTTTCACGGTCACGAGTGATGTGCATGCCTAAGAGATAATGGATTTGTCCGCCTTCGCTCAGTTCAAAGCGTGATCTGAGTGCGGCAATGAGGTGGGGCATGTACTTCTTATTTGCTTTGAGTCCCATGTACATATCTTCCTTCTTTTGTATGAGCGGCAAGCTTGCTTGTTGCATTCATTTTGACGAGTACATGAGTTCCCCAGGGTTGTAAGAAGGTGCAGTTTGGTTGTACACCGTGATGAGCTTCAAAGGGTGATTTGAATTGAAGGAAGCTTCGTGGGGAGTGATTGTAGATGTAGACGGCGTGATTGTGTGCTTTGCCCCATAGGAAGGGCGGTAAGCCGCTTTCAGCGAGTAGTGTTTGTACAGTATTGAAGATGGTGCGGTGAACTCGTTCTGCCATGCCGTTGTGTTCCGGTGTGTCGTGGACGGTGAGCCTTCGAACTATGCCTTCTTTCTCTAAGAAGTTAGTGAAGTCCTTGCTAAGGAATTCTCCTCCACGATCACTATGGACTATCTTGATGCGTATTCCGTTCTGCGTAAAGCATTCAGAACACGGCCATTGCTATACGCTCCATGCATGAGGACGTCTCAATTTCTAAGCTGGACCTGGGGGTACTCGTCCGGACTTGTGACCGAAACTTGGCCTTGGCCCGAGCCCATACCACGCACCTAGGGAAGATTCAAGGGGTTGTCCATGATGTGGCAGGGGGTGTAGACATGTTACAAAGGGCTGTCCATGACCTAGGAAATAGTGAGCACCGAGTTTGCGAGTTAGAAGGGAGGCTGAGGGGTAGTGCTAGAGAGAATGAGCAGTTGAGGGAAGAGAGGGGTAGGGCTCGTTGAGGTATGTGTGAAAATCCTCTTTGTCGAGGTGGCCGCAGCTGATGTACCGGCCCTAGGGGAACCCCAATGGTAAGGCTACAATTTGTGTACTCCTCTGTTATCAGATACCACTCCCTAGGCTGTGTGTGTAGCATTTGACCCCCAATACCACATTGCTGCTCTTTCTGTTAATCAGTGAACTCTGTGCTCGTCGGAGTGTGCGTGCATTCGTCCGCTGCATCCTCAGCTCCCTAGGGCCCTAGGGGTGAGTATCGAGAGTCCTCAATGCTACTTTCCCTGCGTGGTCCACACTGTGCTTAGTTAGCAAGCTGGTCAGACTACCGTATAATCCAAATTCCGGGTGCTACACTTGGCTGTTTGCCATTATAATATCTCCAATTCTTTATTAAATGTTTAAGATACATTGTAGTATATTTTCCATGATTTTACTTGTACATCTGATTAAGCGATGAATATAATAAGTGCCAAAATACAGTAGATGGCCATGAAACCAGGAAGCTAGTTGGGCTCAAAATATCACCATCTGATGTAAAATGAACTCCAAAATCTGTAGAACCTCATCATTCAATCATTATTGAATTATTTAATTAAAAACATGATCAGAATACAGTGTATTCAGAAATGTACAGGGGCGACCAGCTTCCTAGTCTGACCAGCTTGCTGACTAAGCACAGTAGATAATGTGCTTTCTTTTGTGTGATTTGTATCCAAAGTTGTCCTTTCTTGTGGTCCATACGTGTTGTGTGTTTGTGAGGTCTGTGTCGTTGTGTCTGTAAGTTGTGTGTTCGTGAGGTCTGTGTCGTTGTGTCTGTAAGTTGTGTGTGTCGTTGAATTCTTTCGTATGCCGTATCTAACTGCCCTAGGGGATGTCCAGGCTCTTGAGTTCCTCGGGGTCTGCTCTCTCTCTATCTCCTGAATTCTCCTGTACTCTCAGGTATCCTGACGCCCCCTTTGTCCTTCTTTGTCTAAGTGCTTTTGATTCTCACCTGGTATTCTTACTTACAGAGCTATAGGTCTTCAAACCCATAAAACCCAGGCAAATTGTGTCAGAACTTATGTGTGATAGCACAGGAGTGAGTGTGAAAACCGATAGAGATTCTGCTGTATCTACTACAGTTTATATACTGTTACATGTACAGCTAATTGTGTAAACAATGATAAACGATGACACGTCGATGAATAATACATGACTGTGCATGACTGAGCATGACGAAGCATTGCTAAGCGAATGTATGGGTGTGAGTCAGAGTATGACGAACATATGAGAGGGACGAGTAATGAGATGACATATTTTGGTAGAAAACGAATGAAAATATACTACGTAATACTACTTAGTCATTGTGACCTATACGTCACTCTACATTGTCATTAGCGCCATGCTAGACGCTCCATTTCCAACACTCCCACTCGTCTAAATAGACGCGTTAATGCATACGACGGACCTTTCGTCCGCTGCGCAAGACGGTGAATTCCGGATCGACTATTACCGGCTGCTGAGCTAACC
>MLYV02001214.1:0-40398 GCA_001913855.2 Hermanssonia centrifuga
CCAATCTCTGACCTTGCTTTCCGTATTGATGTTCCAATCTTACGTTGTCCAGCTCCAAGTAGCTAGAAAAGATGTCCGATGGCGATATGGTAAACCACACGGACAATTGACAAGAAATTGTGGAAAGTCATGCGACCTCGAGGTACGCGGTATGACAACGCTTCACGTATGTCGAGCAGTATATGAGGCTGTGCAGCGAGACACCTGGGAATTCCCTGGGAGATTGCTGAAATGAAAGAAACGTGGCCTGATGAGTATGCTTCGTAAATGATAGATGATATACACACCGTTCTTGAAGTTCTCCTACTTATATACAATTCGTCTGGGATCTCAGCTCCTCCTCCTCCTCGGAAGCCTGAGACATGACTGGAGATTAGGATATTGAGAGTTTGCAAGTGTGAGCAGCCATCCTGAGAGTCAATATTCGGGAATATGTTGAGGGTGCCGTACGAATTTTATGAATGTGAACTCGGAATTGACATCACTGGCAACAAGCGCCTGCGTAATTTCGCGACTTTTCCACGGCCACGTGATCACTGCTAATGTTGGTACCGCTTTCTATTGCCTGGCCCGCAGATAACCAGGGCCTACGAGCTATGCACGCTGACCTTCAAGTTCATGCTGTAGTAAGCCTCCAGCTTCATACATTTGTTAATCGTTTGAACGTAAACTTCCACAGCTTGGAAACGGGGAAATATGTCGAGAAGTTTTAGAAGCACACCACATATCAGCACTACTAACTTTCGGCTGGCGGATACACGTCGATTTGATTCAATTTCGCACACGGTGGATCTCATAACCGCTGAAGTTGCACTACCAAAATTTACGTACCCCGTGCCCTAGCAGCTCGAAGCATCAGCTTCTGCACACGCAATCTCAGGTAAAATGTTGATGAAGACACAACTCGTCTCTCTAGCGTTCTGTAACCTGGGTTTCCGGTATCGAAGGTACTTGCTAAATCTTCATTCATAAACCGCACATCAACAAAATTTATCCTCTTCAATAACCCTAGTTCTTCGTCTCCACGAGTGCAAGTATGTATCGTGCTCATAAGGGCAATTTCTAATTTTCCTCATTTTTCTCATTTTGTTACCTCAATAATGGACCAGCGAGAACGAAGTGATACGCCGCACCGCTCTGGAAACGTCACTTCCTGCGTTTTCCATTGCCGTGTAGGACATTGCAACAGTGAATTCCGCCAAGGCTGTTCGTCCTCTAATATTGGCATCTCAGGTGTCACAGTGTGTGTGGATGAAAATTTCGTGTTTCTATGTATCTTATTAGAATGCATCCACAGGGGAGGATTCAATACACCATCCATCTTTGCACATTGGCATTGTTTGTACTTTGCCGATGTCTCAAACCTCCGCCAACTCCGTGGTTGTTTCCGAATTCCAATCGAAGTACGTGGTAGTCCCCCAAATGCCATGCAATCATTCGGTTGGAGGAACCTTATTGCAGCTTAGCTCTCGGTTACATGACGTTTGATACGAGCGGCGAGTACTATGGCTTCTATTTCAAAATGACCAACATTACTGACGATGTTATTGTCAGCGTTGGTCGCGTGCTGCAGAAGACCTCAGCCCTTTTACTGAAGAGGTATGTTTTGAGGGCAATGATCTGTGCTCGCTGAATTTAAGATTCTGCTTCAGATTTCACACCACGATTTAGTCTGAATGTTGCCCAAGCATCTTTATGCGAAGTGAGTCCACTCAGAATCCGTTCTCCGGAGATTTCTGACGACTCTCTCGGTAAAAAGCCGAACTTGCTCGTGAATTTTGGGTTTTGACAATTCGACCTGGGATTATCTATTGATATCTTGCACAAGAAATCACTTCTCATTATTAGGCCACCTTTTAAGTACCCAAATTTCATTCGTGTTTGCCTATCTTTCGCTCCCAAATGCCATGAATCTTTGGTGAAAAGGGTCGTCGTGGAACCAGCTACAAGGCGCTCTATACCTATGCAAACCTGCCATACTCACGATATGTGGCGGTGTGACGTTCAAAAGTCGACGATCTTCGTTTAGGACCGAAGGGTTAGTGTCATAAGCTTTCAGGGAGCAACTCGGAACTTTGCATTGTGAGTCTTCTTGTCCTGATCTCTCACGATGCGCACTTTCGTGATATGTCTGACGCATGAATCCCGATAGTGCGTTCGCAGTGAATTGATGAACTTGTGTTGAGTTGCTTCACGATGATGCACTCAATGTCCCTCACTTTTCAGAGGAGGATGCATGTTTTTTCTTCCAAGGCTTTTGCAGCTTCACATCACCGAGATCTGCTATTAGATCTGTCACAGTCTAAAGCGTGATCTTCATGCTATCAGATGGACATTCCTGCCCGACGCGGTTTCCTGAACTTCTAGTGGACCCTTTCCTCAATTGATTGCTAGTTTGCCGCTGGAACTCTGATAACACGGCGTCTCCACCTCTTTTATTGATGAAAGAGGCACGTTGGATAGGAGCGAAATACGGCAGAAGATGCATCGAGCTATACCTTAATCGCGGCAGGGCCCTTGGAACGGCTTCATCACTCCGAATTTCCATATCGACGACACCTCATTGAGGTTGTTTGATTGAATTGAGTTCAATTCAAAAAATGACAGATGGAATAGTTCATGGTGGGTTTCTTACAGGCACGCCGTCACCCGTTTTCTTCACATCGAAGATAGCACTTCATTTCAGGTTCCTCGTACGCACGTGTGCATGCTTTGTATACCTCGAAAACTCATACTTTACCGACTTGCCAGTGCACGCCCCTGGAGGCTGTTGAGCCAGACTCCTCAGTGCCTTTTCGATCACCAGGTGAATGATATCATTTTCTCTGTCTATGCTCTGCTCAAATCAATTATTTTTAATGGTCAACTGGTAAAAACATCCTGTAGATCAATAATCGGTTCAAACGCAAATTCTCCCTTCAATATCGCGAGCAGTGCCAAAATTCCGTTGAAGGTGCCATGATCGCTGGCTTAGTTGAGTGATAACAGCAGCCACTACACGTGCTAATGGCTTCTCGTGTATTAGGTTCATAGCAGGAAACGTCGTCGGCCAGATGTGCTGAGATGCTTCGCGCTCTCAAAATGAAACCTAAGATAAATTGACATAATTTTCTTCCAGTGATGGATGGACGCAATACTGTATATATATCGACCACATAGGACAATTCTCTGTGTCCTCCTAAATCCTCCTTACGTCACATTCATCCACTAGTATGTCACAATCTTCATTGACGGCCGAAATCGTCGCCGCATATGAAGCTGAGTACGTGCCAATTGGACTTGTACTCTTGAGGTGCTAACATACTTGTTACAGCTTGGTGGTAGCTTTTATAAGCTGTGTGACGACTAGTAAGTACTTGATATTCTTGGGATGGCAATGCTTTACTCAAATCGATTGTCTTCCAATAGCATTAGTCGTATACGAGTATATAATCACTATAAACAAGGAGATAAAAGTGATATGGCGACGGAACTGGACTCTCATCACATGGATGTTTATTTCCAACCGATATCTACTAATCGCAAGCGTGATATGGACTGTATCTCCCGCAACTGCAAAGGTGCTGTTCTTGAGTATTTCATCTACGGAATATTGCTGACCTTGCCTTATAGAGGTAAATCAATTAGCGGCGTATATGTAAGGCTTTTGCTGATCCTTTGGCTGGATATAGCTGCCATCCTACGATCATAGTAGGTAACGTCATATTCATGGCTCAATATAGTATATTCGCAGGTATGCAATTAAGCTGTCCTATTGGTAATGACACTATTTGATGGTGGCCGCTACAACGATCAGACTCATGACCGCACCATAGGAAAACTGATAGGGAAGATGGTTGCCTTAGAACGAGAAGAGACGGAAAGAGGGGTTAGGGAAGAAAGGAACAGGACAACTCAGAGCGCTCACACAATCTGGGCGGGCGACTTCAACAGACATCACTCGTTCTGGGAAAGGGCAGAGAATACACATCTCCTTTCAAGAGCTTATCTAGACGCGGCCGAATCACTAGTCACATCTTTGGCAACATTTGACCTAATCCAGGTGCTCGCCCCGGAGATCCCCACTTTACAGGCAAACGCAACGGGTAATCTCACGAGACCGGATAACGTCTTTGCTTCCCCCCACCTCGCAGAACGACTTATCTGTTGTGATGCACATCCAGCCCTGCAACCTCCCAACACAGATCATTTCCCGATCCATTCAACTTTTGACGTCACACTCGCGGCAGCTCAGGAAATTCCTGGCTGGAATTGGAGAAAAGTAGAAGAAGCAGAATTTTATTTGGCCTTAGACGATGCAATAGAAACTCAGAACATTCAGAAGCAAAGAATTGAAACAAGGGAGGAATTTGATCAAGTGCTCGAACAGCTAACTGACGCTTTAGTAGAGACGCGGGAAAAGACAGTACCTAAACGCAAACCCTCGCCCTTTGCTAAAAGATGGTGGACGGCAGATCTTGCAAAGGCGAGACTCAATGTGAAGCGACTGGCAAGAGACTCGTACAGAAAGCGTAACGAGTCTCACAACCCGATACATAAGGACTACAAGAAAGCCAGGAACGAATATGGAGAGCAGATACGCAAGGCGAAAAAGGAACACTGGGAGGCATTCCTAGAAGATGTGGACGGAGAATCAATCTGGAACTTCAGCAGTTACGCCACCTCAGAACACACAGACGGAGGTCGAACTCGTATTCCACAACTCCAATCTACAGGAATTCATGGGCGCACAAAGCTTTCCAAAAGTAATGACGAGAAAAGCAAAGCACTACACGAAGCTTTCTTTCCACACCCTGGAAACCCGCCATCGAATCAGGAAACAGCGACGTACCCGGAACCGGCCTTCGAATTCAAAGGAATCACAAAGGACATCATACGAGAAGTGATCAAAAACCTAAAGAGGTACAAAGCACCGGGGATTGATGACTTCCCAAATGAAGTCTTTATTTGGTGCGAAGACATCCTTACTCCTATTCTCTTTCTGCTGTTTCAAGCCTCGTATGAACTTGGGGTTTATCCGGACCTATGGAAGATATCCCGCACCTTGGTACTTCGTAAACCGCAGCGAAAGGACTACTCTCTCCCGAATGCATATCGCCCAATAGCATTGCTAATTTGCATTGCTAAGATTTTATCAGCCTGCATGGCGAAAATCTTAGCAATACAAACGGAGAGATTAGGTCTGCTATCGAATAACCACTTCCTAGGAAGGATGGGACGTACTACGACAGACTCGCTACATTACATCACAGCGACGGTCAAGAACGCTTGGCGCACTCAAAAGGTCGCTAGCATTCTGTTCCTAGATGTGCAAGCTGCATTCCCAAGCGTGAACCCAGAAAGATTATTTCATATTCTTCGCCTCAAGGGCATTCCCAAAGAGATCGTAGATTGGCTGAAACTCAAGATGACAAGTAGACGAACCGTTCTTTGCTTCGATGACTTTCAATCATCCCAATTTGAAATCAAAGGTGGCTTAGAGCAAGGTTGTCCGCTTTCAGTCATCTTATATCAGTTCTACAATTCAGAACTACTCGAAGGTGCCAATCGAAAGAAAGGGGAGATCGCAACAGGTAACATCGACGATGTTGCCGTAGTTGCGATCGCAAATAATTTCGAGGACACTCACGAAATTCTGCGAAATTTCATGACTAGACAAAGTGGTGCGTTTCAATGGGCTGAGGAGCACAACTCGACATTTTCAGTGGGAAAATTCGGGTTACTAAACTGCTCACACGCACTTCGAGCCGGAGACCTCGGCCCAACGCTCAAGTTGGGACGCACAGTAATCAAGCCTGCCAAAACGCATAAGTTTCTAGGAATCCTACTAGACAACAAGCTTAAATGGCAGGCACAGATAGAAAAGGCAAGGGATAAAGGATTACAATGGCTCACACACTTCCGCCGCATGGCGAACGTGAAACATGGGATCTCATCAAGAATCTCGCAGAGGTTGTACTTTATGATTGCGATCCCCAGCATGCTTTATGCGGCAGACGTCTTCCTCACCCCGATACGAGCAGGAATACCTCCCTCAACCAAACGAACAGGCTCGGTGAGTGCAATAGAACGACTATCTACAGTACATAGGCAGGCTGCGATAATGATGACAGGAGCTATGCGAACCACGGCTACAGATGTCATGGAAGTGCACGTTTCCATACTCCCATTCCCTCTCCTCGTCGACAAACTGTGTCATAGAGCCTTCGCAAGACTATGCACACTCCCAGGGACTCATCCACTCCAACCGCTAGTAAGCCGTGCAGCTAAACACTACCCAAAGCGACACCGCTCGGCCATACAAGAATTAGCGCATTTATACGGTCTAGCTCCAGATGCCATCGAGACGATCACCCCCGCGAGATATAGCCCTTACTGGAAACCAGGTCACACCATCGAGATAGCAGCTGATAAAGATCAAGCGAGGGAAAGCGAAGACAGATGGGCAGGTAAAGACGGCATAAGAGTTTACACGGACGGGTCAGACATAGATGGAGGGGTCGGAGCAGCAGCGGTACTATACAAGCCGGGGAGACGTCAGGTGAAAGCATTACAGTATCACCTCGGACCTTCGACGGATCACACAGTATACGAAGCCGAAGTGGTAGCATTGATTTTAGGAATGGAGCTCATCAGGCAGGAAAGCTCGGTGCGTAACGTCTCCCTTGCAGTTGATAATCAAGCCGCTGTCAATGCTTCAAGGTCATCGAGGTCCGCACCGGGGCACTACTTGATGGATAAATTCCACCGCCTAAAAGCGAGAGTCAAGTTAAAGCACCGAGGGGCGAAGATCACAGTTAGATGGGTACCGGGTCACATGGGGATAAAAGGAAACGAAGTGGTGGATAGGAAAGCAAAGGAGGCAGCGCGGGGCCATATGGAAATGCGCAGGCCGATCCCGACATGCCTCGTCAAAGAGCTGCCAAGGAGTGTCTCCAAGGTGCATCAACTACACCATCAGGAGCTGGTCGCGGAAGCAGACCGACGGTGGAAGGCCTCTCCTAGATGGGCTAAGATGAATGAGATAGACCCCAAACTCCCCTCGAAACGATACGGAGCACTCATCGCAGGATTACCGCGCAGGCATGCGGCCATACTATTTCAGCTACGCACGGGACACGCGCCACTACGCAAACATCTGCACAAAATTGGTCGAGCAGACACGCCAACATGTCAGGCATGCGGAGAGGCACCGGAGACAGTCCCGCATTTCATCCTATACTGCCCGGCATTCAGTCACCCTCGATCAGCAATGTCCTTCGAACTTGGAGACGATGCGCGTTCGCTCACCGCACTCTTCACGAACGCCGGATCCCTTCGCTCGCTTTTCAGATACATTCACCGCACCAGAAGATTCGAGGAACATTTCGGAAGCATGTCCCTACCCCCAGCCAAAGAAATAATGGAGAAAGCAAAGAAAAGAGGTCTGAAGGACAAAGGGAAGGAAAAGCAGCAAAGGAGGAACGAGCAGCGCTAGGAACGGAGTGAAGCGGAAATTTCTTTTCTCAATCTCTTTTCGCAGTAGTTTACCATGTACTCATAATCTCTCCCCTCCCTCACTCAAAAGCCCACGGGCAAGCGTTCAAGATCGACTCAATAGCGCAAGTAGGCGCAGTAGAAGTAGTTTGGATATTGTCTAACATAGGGCCCGCCCTCACGGACAATAAACGAGGATTTAATAAAAATGATGGTGGCCGTAGCATTCGCTACACTTCGGGTATTTGTCATATGGGATCGCAGCCTTCCTGTGGCGCTGTTCATCCTATTATTGAATCTGGTGCCCATAGGGACAAATATAGTGAGTTGCACCACGGTTATCTTGTCCGAATCTCTATGACACTCCTATTCCGGTTAGTGCGCGTTCATTTTGGCAACGGTTACTTACACCGCGGATCCTGTATTAGGAACGTTTTGCGAGTCTGCAATGTCTACGCAAAATGTCCCCGATGCTGCAACCCTTCATTTCTAGTGAGTTGATCAACTTTTGCATACCACGACAAGATATATTCCAATTATAAGTCGTAAGTATCATCAAACTTTGATATATGGTCCGATAGTGAACATACGTTTTACAGTCTCACTAGGAACACGCCTCGCTCTTATAATTTCCGATACTGTCATCTTGGCATTGACATGGCGTAAAACCTTTACCCACCGGATGGAGGCCGCACGAATTGGCGTAGAGACGCCGCTCAGCGACTTGCTGCTTCGAGATGGTTCGCCTTTCTTTCTCTGAATATATGTAAAATTTACTGATTAGCTGTCATTTAGGAGCTGTATATTTTGGGTAAGCCGCGGCCTATCCTAACAGTCCTCAAATAATTCATCTTCGCTTTGGCTAGTGCCCTTCTCGCCATGAATATTTCCCAAGTAGTGATGAAGAGTGTGGTATGTTGCGATCACTCCCAAATATCCATCATAGTATATACTGATCAATTCCAAGCCATCACTGCTCGGCCATGGCGATTCTACAGTCGGAAACATCATTCAAGTGTAAGCGGTCATTCACCACCTCAGAGCTCTGTTTAGAGACCCTTGATAGGCTGGAGCCGATCTTCATCTCTCGCTTTCTACTCAATTTGCGCAATCTCAGAGAGCGCAGAAACGAAATTCAAGACGCCTTCGTGGGAAACTCCCCCTCATCTATCTCGAGATTCCATGTTCCAAGATTTCGTGTTCCTACGTTGGCAAGTGTCATTGGAGACATCGGCGAAGAACTCGATCATGAGTGTGAGGACGAACTCGACGATGGTATCGATGCAAGTAGTTTGTGCGACTCCGGCCGCCGCTCTGAATATATCAGAGAGGATCCTCAGGAAATATAGGGTCAGTTCTTTCAGTAACGAATACATGGACATACATTTAATTACTCCAATATAATAGCTCCCCTTGGCTATGATATTCTCTGCCCCATTCTTCGTTATTCGTGTGCGCTCTCGGGCCCACAAATATCCCCGGAGTAACTTCTGGCTCTTCCAATTCTTTTTGGCGTTGTGAGCCTCGACTGGAAACGTTGTGACATACCTCATCATGTTCGCGAATGGCGATCATGAAGTCGATAATCGCCACCATTTATGTCACCTTTGGCTTGAACTTGGTACTCGCTTGTATTCTCCGGACCCTGCGTATGCTGTACCCTCATTCTCTATGCCCATTGGACGATAACAGTTACGGCCACCCGTTCCGACTCGGAACGATTGTATATTTCTTATGTGGACCATTATTGTATCACTTCTATCTCAGTTGTGACTTGCGGACAGTTCAAGACGTTTGGAATTGTGCAATGCCATATGGCCCGGCGGTGCATAGCTGTAATCTTTCCCTTTCAACATTCACTGCCAGTGTTTCGACACATGTTTGAAAAAGGGCCATCCGCAACTGCCAGAGCGAACATGCACGCAAGTTTGAACGATTCTACTAGTAGCGTGGGGTGTTTACCTCCCGAAATGCCAGTGTGACATGTCACATTTTCTTGAACGCGACCTTTTAAGCTCACATACCGCGATATAAGCTCACAAACCACGCTATAAGCTTTCAAACCACGCTACAAGCTTCCAAACTGTAGGAAAGATGAGCCTAGAACCGAGGTAGATAATGTTTAGGGTAACGTCTCCCTCGGCGGCCGCCTTACTAGTATCTACATTTTACAATAAACTACGCGGCTCGGAGTAACTGAGCCTCAAAGGCCGGAAACTCGACTCAACGCCACCAAAAAGTACAACGATCAGTCCTTGCGTGTCCCAGTTTATCCGAAAGTATCTGTAAAGCAAGCGGGAATGTGTTGTGCAATATATCATGTCATTCGATGAGATATTCGCACTGGCAGCTCAACACATGTGCCTGCCTATGCTCCCATCATCACCAAACGTGCTCCACACGATCAGCGACTTTTCATTGTTCCTGCCCACCACGGTAGCTCCCTTGTCACATGGAGTCACAATTTCTCCGCCCCTCTCTCACGGTCAACACCACCAATTCTAAGAAGCCGCCGGATGCGCTATAATCATTGCTACAAGAATCCATAGTATACCCGCTCCATCAAGTTACGATGACATGAGGTGTGCTCCGTACTCTACCGCGGGCTCAAAACGCCTCAATATGTACCGTCTCGTCGAAGTGGTGCTTCATCCGGTGGGTCTTGGCCCATTCAACGATCTTGTCGTAACTGCGACAGACGTGTGCAGCATCGTGGAAAGCTGGTAGAGAAATTTTCCTTTCTTCGTCCCAATGCCAGACATGAGGGCTAAAAATACCCCCGAGGGTTAGAATTTGCTTGAATCGGGTAGTTATTGCTTTTGCGTACGTTATATCCGCGGCACACATGAGAGCTTGTCTGATCGTATCCACGCAGTGGTTCAGGTGATCAGGCAGATCGTCCTTCACGATGTTACCAATGGCACCTGTCACCGGGTCTACGTAGTAGTCAGGGTGTAGAGCCTTTCGGATGACGTTCTGCGAAAAATGTCAATAATGCACCCGCTACGGGACACCCAGGAGAGGACTCGTAAAATTCACCAAGCAATGCAATTCATGGAAAACTGACAGGGCGACAACGTAGTTTCCTGTATCCCCTGGAATAGGCAGCGTTTTATTCGGGAGTAATTTCGCTTGCATTTCTGGGATCTGCGAGATAGCGAACTCTGGGAAACCCTCAGACCCATGAACGGTCCGTTGGTTAGGAACTCACCGTTGTACAGGGTTTCCCAAGCTTCGTCAACTTCGTACGAGGGCTCAGCTCCGAACAAAGTCTTTGGATGGCCATCATGGAGTCCGATGATGAAGTTTTTAACCTCGTATGTGACCGCTTCCTGCGCAGGAGCTAGTACGACCGTGAGCGAGTAAAACGGGATAGCGAAAGGTAGGGTATTACAGTACAGAAGTGCTTCGCGAGGGGAACTCGTTTGACATCCCTCGTAACCCGTGTGAGTGACATAGTAAAGGGAGAGCGCAAGGGAAAGTGTGATGATAATGTGCACAATAGAGGCTATCCAGAAGACAACATAACGTTGTGCCCATGTAGATCGAGCCCGCAAGACCTCGCCCTTCGTGTCGTCCGCTGAAGAGCTTTCATAATTCTCATCAGTCAGGAGAGCCTTATACTCGACATCGGCGAGGGTCATGCTGGAGAGCTTGAGATGGGGAAAGGGAGATGTTTCCGTTTTCCTGTTGGCTCTGTGACATGGAGAGGTGGAGCAGTTTGAACTTGCCGGTTCGAAGATTGAATGTGCCGAACTCACTTTGGACGTGATTGACAAAAATAATGTCGCATGAACGTTCTTTCAATTTACGAGGATCCAGGACTCATTTCCAGTGCAAGCCGTCCCACAAAATGGCGTGATCTGAATGGCCTGGATTACCGCCCGATGAGTAAGGCCATTTCGTGGGACGACGAGCAGGTCCAGGTCTTGCTCCCTCTGCTTCTTGTCTTCCATGTCTCATTCATTCACACCATTTTGTGGGATGGGATTGCCAGCAGACCCGCTGGACTGATATCACGCATTGAAAGACATTGAATGAGCACCGAAGCACAGCATGCACGACGGTCTTCTATGAAAACCTCCGCGGCCTTCCCCTGGTCTCCAACCTCTATAAAAGACAGGTGGTTTGCAGTATGAAGTTCAGCAGGCATTCAACCCTACAGCCCATTCATCTACAGTCCTCGTTATCAAACAAACATCAAATATGAAGTTCTCCATCCTCACCGTCCTCGCTATATGCACCTCCTTCTGGTACGCCACGGCTACACCTGTTGAAATTGTAAGTTTTGAATTGCATATTATCGAACACAAAACTCATTGTGGATAATTTCCAGGCGGCTGAAGAGGTAACGGTTTCTCTGTATCTCGTCCCAGACACTGAATCATAATGTTTCTAGGTCGAGCCACCCACCGCCGACTCCATCTTCCTCATTTACTGAGGAAATCTGCGATCAACTGTTTCTCCTAAAATAGGAGAGCTCGAAGGTCAGTTTATATCACCATCGGATACCAACAAAATGTTGACTTACCAGTATCTACCCCGTTAGTGCGGGACCTTGTCTAGCAAGGCCTGAAAGTGTATTCTATTGTGGTCGTGACTTGGGGCATGATGTTAGCTAGTACTGTGTCGGATCTTGCACATGATACTTTTCTCAAATACTAAATGTCATTGCTATCGTTCTGGGATTGTAAACCGTTGTATTGATTTGAGGCAAACTGAAGGTACAACGGTTTCGAGCGCTGTGCGACGGACCAGGATTCTGGCTCCCTAATTGCTCGAGGTCTCAGTTATAGAGCTCTGTGGGCGCAGTGCTTAGTGTGCGACTCCCAGAAAGAATGACGAAGGCGACCAGGATTGTCCACTTCCCTGCGACTGTTCAGACCATCTTGTATGGAAGCCCTTAAAATCGTCGGTGCCGGTAGCAGACTCGGATATATGAGCGGAAGGCAAATGGGCCCTGTGTTCCATCGTTATATAGCCGCTATCTCGTTTGACATATACACTTACTTTGCGGTCTTGGCTACGGGAAACTTGGGGGATGAGACCAAGTCTGAGAACAGTCACCCGAAGATTCGACCTGATCAACTCGATTACATAAGCGCCAAACGCGGCCATTCTGAACCACTGGCAGTTCATCTATAAATACACCTGGTTGTCCTGCACTGGCGAGTGGAGTCCCGCGGAAAGAGTTGACAGGAATCTGGTACGGAAGATTGCGTGTTATGACTCTGATTTATTATAGCCCTCTATGTAGGAAATGAAACTAATTACAGAAAAGGTGGCACACGGCTTTACTGTCATATCTATCCCCCTCCCCCTGCCATTCCCTGTCAGTGAGTGCCTTCGGGCGAAGGAAACATGATGCGCACTATTCTGGGAGCCACACTCTGTAAGTAATACTCTGACAGAATGCCTGAGATGTCTTACACTTGTACAGATTTTGAGTGTACGCAGTGCGAAAAGCTTCGAGGGAAGTTCCTTTCCGAAGAAACCCCCCGTCGCATAAAATCCCCCAGGATTCGAGAAGACTTGGAGACTCGGGGACAAGAACTTACCCTGGAGTGTGTGCCGAATTTGATATCATGGCTGCCACCGGATTACTCTAGCTCAGCTCCAGTATCGTGATATCCGAGATCGCAATGCCATCGACTGGCAGGGTCTTAAAGAAGAATGTATTCCACTTCGTCCAAGTATCACAAAAGGGCACAGCCAGTAGCATTTCCGTGGAAACAGATTCCCTCTTATCCTCGTGAATAGTTCGAGTACCCGCTCCCAAGCGATCGTAGAAATTGGAGATGTCGAACTCGGAGGGGCGCTGGTGGAGCGGACCAGATACGCAGTATGCCACTATCACCAATGAAAGCACTGAGCTTGGACCCTATATAACGGTGGGAGAGACGATAGCTCACAGCCAAGTTGGAGATAAACTTGTTGATCAACCGGAGGGTATGCAAATGGGTTGTGGATGAGCACCAAACTTGAATTGTGCTTACTACCTTCGACTCCGAATGGTCGTCCAGCATGCCACAGATCCATCAGCCTGACAAGGTCCCATACGTGCGTTTGATAACCGCAGGATTGGATATGGAGAAATCACTATGATTTCAAGATTCTTCATCTGTGAAGGTCCGGCAGTAGATCTCGTTGTAAAACGACGCCCAATTCGCTGAACGAACTGTAGAAAGAACGAGGAGGATAAGTCCTTTTTCAAAGGTATGTAAGAAGCTTCACGCCGGACAATGATTCAGAAGTTCGTTGACTTCAAATTGCACAACGATATTTAGCTGTGGGTTTTGCGTTGTATGAAGCGGAGAAATGGAGGTCTCGGTGCTCCGAGGGAAGATCAGGCCATTCAAATCGCGGAGACTAATTCGATAATCGCGTGGCATGGTCACGGTAGCAGTTCAACAACGAACTATTACCATTTTAAGGAAGCGGCGGGAGCTTACTAAGCACAAAAGTGAGACAGGCGGCCACAACCCCGACGTTACTTCCCTCGACATGCAAAGTCCCTGCATCGATATCTAGACTCTTTATTCTTCAATTTTCTTGGGAGTGTTGATCTTTTCTCCGCGTCGTCCGCCATGTCTCGCCACAATCCAATCTTTCCAACCGATGAGCTGGTACTTCAGACGGACGCCGCGTTACCCTCCTCTGTCTCATCGACGTCTCAGACTGCTACAGGGCACAGTTATATCGATGGGCTGTCCAGAGCACATGCTAAGCTTGCTGCAGTCCCTCAAGAGCTTTGCGATTCACCATGTCCTACATCTGAATCTCACGTCGATCTCATACGGGATAAGACTCGGAGTGCGCTCAAATATGCCAATCATGACCCTTCCGACGCTAAATGGAGTCATGTCGCACGAATTCTGCGGATGGCGAGCACCAGCAGGAAATATAGAGGGATAGCAGAGGGAGTGCGTGCAGGCGAGGTGAAGAACGTCGAGGTCGGTGACTACAAATGGGTGCTGCCAGCTACAGAGGCGGAATGGGCGGATTGCGAGAAGAGGTGGAAGCAACGATCACTTACGGCGGTGGGGCCAACCCGGGCATCGAGGTACTGGGCAGATAGCGGAAACAAGGTTGCAGAACAGGATGCACAGGCAGGCACTCCTTCGAAGGCAGCCCTTGTAAGACACAAGGTCAAGCAATGGCAAGCCACGGTGTTACCTGCGACACAAGGCAGTCTATTACCACCATCTGGCGACCAGCTTTTGGCAAAGAAGGCTGAAAGTGGGAAAGAAAAGGAGGGAGAACCAAAGAGACAGTCTCCCTTGACGTTCCCCGTCACGAAACGGTCTGCGGTGGCTGGTTCAAAAATCAATGTCGTCGGGGAGCCCCTAGCTCAATATCCTCATGATCCGCCTGCAGCATTACAGATAACCGATTTGTCTGAGATGGTGAGTAGTCGTAGAATCTTTCATTCATCTTGGCTTATTTTGCTGTAGTCGTTTCTACCGCCATCTTTCCCCTCGCAGCTTGAGACATCCACTCCACCGCCACTTCTCAAAGCCAAGCCAGTACGACAGAAACCTCCGCCGATTCCCTTCCGATTGTTTGACTCCTCTCCTTCTTCCTCACCACGCATGCCAAACTCGTCTTTGGAACAATTAACCGCTGCACTACCCGCATCATCAAATCTATCGGGTATACTACCTTTACCCTCGTCTTTAGACCGCCCAGGAAAGCGTCCCAGGCCGACGACTCCTCCGACAGATGAAGACATCCCCCCAACCAGTCGCACGCCTCCGCACAAGAAGGCGCGCCTCCAGACTACCGACAGATCTTTCTCAAGCGTACCTCTGTCGCCATCAACGCCACCGCCATCAACGACTCCGCCGCGGACACCGCCACAGCCTGTATCTACGGGTAAGGGCTTAGGGAACGCGAAGGGTCTCCCGGTGCCATCGACCCCCAATCAAGCTCACATGCCTACGTTATCCCAGCTACTCGCTTCCTCAAGGAGGTCAAAACCCCGTCCGCGTCCTCCGTCAAGGAAGTCCAAGTCTAGAGGTAACACTCCCGCTCTTTCGGCTAAAGATCCGCACACGCTTCCTGTGCTTGCTGATGTTCGGGAGCCCTCGCCAGCACCGACAGTAGCAAGGACGCTTTTGTCTTCCCCTGCGTCTGGTTCTTCTATGTCAACACCGGAATCCATCCGAGATCGTCCAGGATCGCCGGTATCCCCGTTGTTTGGCCAGAAGTCCGGTGGCTTCGTACCGCCATTCACATCCACGCAAGCTGGAGGTGGCTTTGGGGGAATGGGTGCTAGTCAAGGCCAGGGAGCATTGTTAGGAAGGGGGAGCAGTGGGGTCTTTGGAATGGGGTATAATTCTCAGTTCGATGTAGAGGGACAAGTGGGATTGGTTAGTGATTTATTGGAAAGGGATGTCGACTTCGACGGTTGGCTACGCGATATACCGGAAGTAGAAGCTGAGGGGTGATATGAGACTGCACTCAAGCGGTGAATATTAAATATTCGTGTTTCATTGTAACTTATCGTCTCGTTTGGTTTAGTGTGTTATGTCATGATCTACGCTTTTGTATCTTGAATAGTACAAATTGGCTGTAACTTATACCGAAGCAAGTCAGGATCACACGGAATGAAGCAGTATTCCCAGCACCTAACTTGAGCCACGGCTCGGGTTAGCCTATGGAAGCGCACTTATTCAGACCGTATAACTATACTAGTACCCATCTGATGATATTGTAACTGGAAGAGACTCATTTATGCATAAAATTCGCTGCAATATTATCACACATGCAAAACTGAACGATAAATCGGAGGCATATGAGCTCATCCAGGAGCTCCTACCTACCAAGATACGGGTTTGCAGCAGAGATCGTTTGAAACATTGCGCAGTATGGCACCGGATGGTTACTTTCCGATCCTATTGCATTCGAAGGGGTTTATCTCCACCCGAGCACTCGCCATGAAACCAGATCCGTCTAAGGAAAGATTCAGGTATTAATACTGGCCTCCGTAAGTATAGCCGATGCCTGTCGACGCAGCTGAGGGGGGGAAACACGTGAAGAACGATGCGGTTGGCTAGATGCTTCGATGTGACCTGCTACATCAGCAATTAGCGGTGCATCCTTGCACAGATCCCACCATGCAATGCAACGCAGGCCGGATAGTAGCAACACGGCGTCAGTTGACTTTGAGACGTGATCCGCCTTTAGATCTGCGAATTCCCCGGAAATCCGGTTAGCCACCCGTAACCTAATATCCAGTGGCTCACACTTCAAGTTGATCATGATATGCCGGCTGCGGGATATCTAATGAGTTGTTGTCATCATTACGAACTTGTGCAAGACTACAGGCATTGACCGGGATCAGATGGAAGCACGATATTCATAATCATGGCTTACTTGGTATAGAAAGATACATGTCGGAATGAGTACGGAGTTTGGACTCTCTACCAGCATGAGCCAAACGACTGAGGTCCAGGGGAGGAAGAGGTCATACAGTTTAATGTATAAATTGTCACCCCTGAATGATTGGGGAATCCAAGCGACCACATAACTTCCCGCATTCAGTCGGGGATTTTATGCTGTCGAGTGGGCATAAAGTAGTATATGGAAAGCCCGTTTTAAGCAAACGCGACTCGTTTGCGAGCGGGTGCATCACCGGCGCTACGTTTTCCGTCTGCTTTATTCTTGACTTGCAGCTCTGTATTTGCTTCATGTGCGTGCTTCCGTTCCTTTACTTTTGCCTTCTTAGCGCGCGCGGCTTCAGCCTTGATTGAAGCCTTGACTTCATTCTGGTTTGGGGTCATAACAGTTGAAAGATATTAGATTGACTTGAGGCGTGCATACCAATTTAGATTGCGAAGAGGGCCGGGACTTATGTTCAGTCCGAGCGGCTGTGACCTGGGTGATGTCAGCGAGGCTATCTTATGTCAAAGTACAGCTTCGTGTTTGGTGCCCCACCTGTGCTTGTTTATGATACTTGTCAACCTTGCCCTTCGACTTCTCTTCTTGAAGATCAGCGATATCTATTGCTAAAGCGAGGGCTGAGTCCTGTTACATGATATACACAGGTCAGAGTATCCATCCATGAAAAGCTAGGCCAGTAACGGAACCTTTTTATCAATATATAATTTTGGTCGTCGCCCTTGTTTTTTCGTGTCAGGAGGCCTTGAGGAGGTCGCCATAATTCCTCATATGGATAGTGATATGGAGAGAGAGAAAGTCGGAGATCAGAAGGAAAAGCGGGAGTAAGAATGAGCGCCTAACTTGGGACCAAACATAACCACACGATGGCCGCCCAGTGTTGCCTTCTAATCCTCAAGTTACGCAACATTTTCCAGTTTTAGAGTCCGTTTTGTAATTACAAGTCGAGGCATCTGTCTGGAGTGAAACATTTCTACGTGAGTCTACATATGACAGATCACACGAGGCTCTCTGACGAGCGGCGGCATTTCCTGATTAGTAAACTACCGGAACCGCAGCCTCAGGAGCCGCACAGCCCGACCTTCAAGCTGCGACCATTGGCACTGCCAGTCATGGTAGCGGCAGTGCGTAGCGATCACTATGGTCGATGTTCATCCTTTCAGTAGATACGATACTTCGTAACCCTTGTCGGATCTTCTGAAGTTTCAAACAGCGGTTGCACCCTAATAGTAGTGCAAACCACTACTCAGTACCAGTGACGGCACAAGTTACGCAGAGCTAGTAGCACACAGAAACCCAGTCTGAACACTTGTCGGTGAGTCAGCACGGAGCGCTCCTTTACTTTTTGCTTACGCGATCTTCAGTTGCCTATAGACAGGGCCGCTATGAAACATACTCCGGGATATAACAGTGGAACACTTCGGCGACCGCAGGTCCTCCTCTATCCTCAAGGCACGTCAGTTACTACATGTCTGTGATTCCCCGAAGCGTTTCGCCCATACCGTTTTCCATTCTCCGCAGGTTGATTTCTAGAAACAGGGCAAAACATGCTAAAGTGCTTCTTGAGGCATTTGAGTGGTACGTGCGCGTATGGACTACTATGCGCCGCCACCGGATTTATTGCCTCCGTCACTCAGTTGGTTCACAAGGCCCTACTCATCCGGATATAGGCGAATTTTGATTTCGTCCTGCTTATGAGCTCAAGTTGGTATCGCTTGATGTCGTATGGAAGCATGGCTATAAGAACGAGAGGTTGCAAGACATCTATCCCTGCAAAGCGAATCACTCACAACTCATCCAGCCACATTCACTCAACCAATCTCCTGTACAACACCGCAAAATGTGCTGCAGACGCCAGTAGGTGTTGATACTAGTACGTGTATGACAGTCCGTAACTCACCGCGATTTCTACAGAGTATGCTACATCTATACGACATGCGGGCACGCATATTCCATGGTATGTGATCCCTTGTCACCGTTGTAGTATCAAGTGTTGTTAATGTTTGCCCCATTAGCCAGAGGAAATCGTCAGTGCATCTCGAGCTCACCTTGATAATCCTTTATAAACTATGACCCAGGTCGAGTGTAGTAACTCTCGGTGCAAGTTCAGTCCGAACCATCCGCGGAGCTGCCCTTCGTGCAGGCAGACCTGTTGGCAGTAGTGAGCAGACCATCATTCCCGCTGTTCTCTATACAGATCTCTAACCACTACCCTAGCCGACAGCCTCCCCAACAATACTGTACGTTCAGTCTCTCGATATCATATCCATAAAACCCTCAATCCGGAATCTCTCCTCTAGCACCCCAAATTCGTGAGCTTTGCCCGACTTGTCTTCGGGCACAGGGCAATTGAAGATGCAATTTAGGAGGAGCTCAAATTCATCGGTCCTCATATACATGTCTATCCCAGTAATCTAATATGCCCACCGATTTCCTAGAGTAATACATCATAGATGATGATTTCCCGGTTTGTCGTTATTTGCTGTTCCTTTCATTTATCCCCCATAGGATGTTATATAGCTAGGATCTCCGCTTAGACGAGTTCGCGTTCGACCCCTTTTGCCTCACTTCACATCGCGTCTATCATCTATAAGTAGCATCCTCTAGAGTACAACATCTTCCTGGCATCTTCCTCTAGTTGCTTCGAAATTCTATATGTACGTAGACGTAATATTTTCTGTATGGCCTTATAAACCACGCAATCGTTAGCGGGAAGAATCGCTGAGCGCTATGTCATAGTAGGTATTGCGCAGTAATACAAATGTGTAGTTATTTGAGGCAAAGAGAAAAACATGAAAACAGTGAGTACTGAGGAAAATGTGTAATTTGCGATTGGTACAGTAATAATAAGGGCTATACTTCGAGAACTCCATAGAGGGTTTTTAAAATAATTGACATAATGCCATAAGAGTTCATGCATTGTCATGAGAAGATGTCGTCAATCCTATGTGTCACACAGCCATACTATGCCGACGCAGGTCATCACCTTCTGCGCGTCTCGCTCCAACATTCGTATGCACACTACGCCGCCGCCCGTCAACATTAACCCAACCTGTCGAACTGCCTGAACGCAGTCCGCCATACTCGGCGTCGGCTTGCGTGCCGTCACTCTCCTCGGCATCTTCTGCAGGAATATGAACCCGAGATTTCTTCCGCTTCAGGCCTGTAACAGGTGGAGGCTGATAGGAACCGGAACCGGAACCAGAATCTGTCGACGAGCTAGAGGGGGGAGCAGAGGATTGGACATCGAGTGATCTCCGAGGAATCGTTTCTGACGTGATGCTTGTACGCTTCGATGTCGAGGGTGTAGGATCAGGTTTGCGCATTTTTCTGTATACATGTCGGTATCAATACATAGAAAAAAGACGGTGTTATCTTACGTATTCAGTTTTGGCTCAGCATAGTTGATACTTTTCCGCACGCGCCGCTCACGAACTCCACCTATATCTTCCGGTTCCACATCGGTTGTGGGATGGATAGGACTAGAAGCTCTCGGTGTGGGCAGTGAAGGTTTGGGTGTTGGGTTTGGTGTCGCCAGGAACGTTCGACCAGTCGAATAAGAGGTGGAAGTTGTCGAGGACGGTAGCTCGATATCCGGAGAATGATCGCGATCTGATACATCGATTAGTTTTGTGGCTTTGACAAGATAATTCGGAAGTAACAAGCGCACTTTCTAGGTTCGCGAGAGAGGGCCGCGGAGGCGGAGCATTCGTCACGTCCTTTAGCTTCGGCTTCTTGCCTGTTAAGGGGCCAGCACCGTCCTCCGCTTCTCTCAACCTGCGTTTGTCCAGCTCCCTTCTGCTGCTTTCTGAAAGGAGCTCTCGGCCAAAATTGACTGTTCCTTCCTTTTCTTTGCTTTTCTTTCTCTTATCTCTTCTTGTGATAGTCAACGCCAATGGCTCTTCAGCATCTTCCTCCTCCTCACCACGTCTGCGCGCGTCTTGTATTACTTCAAGAGTCTCTTCTTCTTCTTCAAGAGCGGCTTCCATCCGTAGAGGTGAGCCAAAGGCGGGACTCGGTGGGCGAGGTGGTAGCATGTCAGAGTAGGATTTCGGAGTGACTGTGGTGATGGATACGCTTGTTAGGAGTCCACTCTGCCGCCTGGTCGGCTTTCGTTTACCAGTTTGGCTCAGTTGGTCGTCAAATGTGATTATTGGGAGATCCAGGGATAGGGGTACAGAGCGATCTGGCAACTCACTCGAAGGACGCGACTTGCTCTTCCTTCGGATAGGAGTAGGGCTTAAAGGCTCATCTTCATCCAAGCCACCGTCAGCATACTCATCCGCTTCTTCCAATATCCCAGGTACTGTTGGTGGGCGTGCCAAGCGAGGAACGAGAGGGGAAGTATTAACATCATGCGGGGGTCGGCGCGTGCGGAGTTCTGGTAAAGGTTTCGCTTCTGGAGTTGTCGATCTTCTGTGGGGAACGTTAAAGGATTTGCGTATGTGGCCGAGGTGTTTCATGAGGTTGTGGGTCTGTGAGAAAGCTCGGGGATGGGATGGGCCAACACGAACGATGTGTACTTACTGCAGCTTCCGCCTCCACAACAATCATTCTCGACCTCTCTCGTTCCTTTTTCAACTGGGTAGCCAGCGCTATCTCGGACGCGCGCAACCGTAGGTTCTCAACGTAAAGTGTTGATATCTGTGCGTTGAGCTCCTCAATTCGGACGCTAAGCGTTGAATTAAGCCTGCACGGGAGTAAGTACAAATATGTATCATGCTTATCGAGTAAACTGACTTGGTAATATGTTTGTTTGCAAGGAGAAACTTCTTCTTGACTGCGGCGCATTTCATGAGGACCGTGGATCCAAACATGAACCAACAGGATAAGGACTAGTACTTACAGTTTTCAAATTCAAGTAGGGTGTCGTTCTGCCTAGTGTCTACAGACACGCGGGATGTCCGCCTACTCATCGAGGCGGTCAGCGTTGAAGGTGTTGGTTGCTCGCCGGCGGCGGTGTTGAGGAAACAAGAAACGAGATCAGGTCGAAGGCGCGGTGCGTAGGCGCCTATTACGATTCAGCCCACGTGGATGTCGGAGATGTAGACGCCCATATCAAGTACCCGCCCGACGCCATCTTTTTGAGGCAATTCCCGCCGCCCTCAGTTTGCATTCGGACTAGTATATGAGAGTCTCATTGAAACGGGTTTCTCCTCCATTTACAGTATGCACCATCAACATCCCTCCCTGTGCTTCTCAAACGCCGCAATTGAAGTTTAGGTTGCCGAGTCAGGGATCAAATTGCAGCCATTCGGAACCGCCTTTCATCTCCCAGACAATAAGTGCCGCTAACACTGCGTCTAGCACAGGCCTTATCTCCGGAAAGAATGTCAAAGACGCTGGAAATGCTTGATGCAAAGTCTTGCCCATAATCGTTACTTGACAGGGACTCGTCCATACAACTTGTCTGTCCTTGTCTCCTCCGCGGTACAACTGCACAACATCTTGGAATTCAAGAGAAGAACCTCAGAGCCAAGAATTGACATACCGCGGGTTGTTTCTTGTCGTCAAGGTACCACGTATAGATAACGCCTTCATTCTCTATCGTCACTCTGTCGATGGTTAATGTAAGCTATACGGTGCATGTTCAGACGACATGGATAGGAGTCGTACGAGTTTTGTCCTCCTACTTTAAGACTTGCTTTAGTAGCAGCTGATGCACCCCTCCCGAAACGAATGAGAAAGACGTCGTCCGGAATTGCGGTTGCTGGTACCCTCAGTATCATCTCGCGGTTTGTCTTCCTCTGGGATTCCTTCTTGCCAGGTTGTACGCCGTGACTGTATAATGGTGACGACTTCTCATCGTACAGGTATGTATCCTTCTCCACTGGCTCAAATCGCTCTTCCCCGTACCAAGAACTCTTCGCGAAACTGCCCTCGGCATCCATAACCTCTCCTTCTGCGGGTTTTTCCCACAACCCATCGTTGTTGTCCAACATCACCTTTGGAACCGGTTTATGGCGGAACAGGCTCCACGGAGCACTGGCACGACTTCGAGCTGCAGACACCGTAGCAATGTGAGTTGACCTTCCCTTGATCACTCCCGCCTTGCCATTTCCTCGATATATGTGGGTTTCTTGTCCATCTGAAATAATTGTATAGTACGTCTTCTTCAAGCCGTACGGTGAGGATACGCTGGTGCATTGCGAATCATCATTATTGAATATTAAGGCGTCGCCTAGTTTAGTTTCGTCAAAGTTGTCGGTGTACTCCCAGGGCACGAGCGTTCTGCAGTCTGTCATAGTGAGAGGGAGATCTGAGGCTCGAGAATAACTTGAAGGTTAAGAAGTCTATTCTTTATAAAGCCTCAAAGCGATGCAACTCATGTAAGTGTCAGTGTGCCTGAAAGCGCGACTCCCATGCATTGCCCTCGAGAAGACGCCCAATGCTATGCCCTGAGGATCATAATGAATAGGACTAGAAGAATCTGGGTCTGGGTCTGCGATAAGCACATCCCTATACTGTAAGGTTGAAATACACACGCGTCGTCAAGCGAGGCATTACAATATTACAAAAGTAAGCTACAAACTGTACATCGTTTTGAAGGGGTGTATATCACGTTTCGGAAGGTGGACTGTGTCAGCATTATCCAGCCCAATTATCTTTGGACCTCAGAAATGATGGGATGACACGCCATAGATTCGGAAGAGAGTCGGCTTTAGTTCCTTGGTTTCTTTCATCTCTACAATCCCGTGGCGTTCAAATACATCTTGCTATCCTTCAGACATTTGTGCCACGGAGACTTGAGCAAGATCATCTGGATTTACGGGGCGCTCTATGCATCTTGACATGCGGCGCGCGAGGACGACCGCCAAGAGGTGTTTGCACTGGGTACTGCCATGAGCACATGGCATGCACACGGAGTAGTATATCATCCCACCATAAGCTGATATTCTGAAAGGAGGACGGAGTAGGCGAAGGACGCGCAGGTACAGTAAGGTGGTGTTTTTCGGTTGCCATCAACGGTCACGGCACCGAGGAACACAGTATACGTAGACGTAGTGCCCAAGACTTGGTATTGCGTATAACCCCAGGCAGTTGTAAACTTGATGACTGATGTGATAAGGTGTATAAAAGGTGAATCTTCGTTGCAGATGGCAGGCATCCTTAGGAAAACCGCACCGTTGTCCCGATCCACCAAGTCCAACGCGGCCAGCAAGAGATTATCTTGAAAGAAGAATCGAAGTTTATCTAGGAATTCATCAACTAGAAATATAAGAAATCAGCTCAGGCTTTCAGTTATCATCACTATGGTGAACATGACGCATGTACATGAATCCTCGTCTTCTAACTTGAAGGAGTCCTCGAGAGCGGCGTTTGCAATAGAAAATAGTTCATATGGCAGTATTTGGCTCATTGTATGTTGGGTTATGAATAAACGTGGCCAATTTGCGGGGCGGACAGTTTTATTACATGTTCAACAAGTTGAAAGCAAATTCTCCTCGCGATGGCAAACGCTGAGTTTCAAATAACGAGCGCCCAAACATTCAAGCTCGTATCCTGCAGTGAACAAACATTGGCTGATTCAACATAGATTGCTCGCACAACGTCTAGAGGTCCTTCTGACATCTTAATGAAGGCGCTGAATGCTCGATTGGTCCCTGATTCAGAGATAAGCCTGTGAAATCTGTCAGAATGCAACCCTGGTACTGGAGAAACGCAGAATATACTCACTGCTGCATTTGGAGGGCTGGCAACACCGCCAAGACTATTTTGAGAGAATGAGAGTGAGTTATATCCAGTAGGAAGCAGTCAAATCTTACACGTTCAATGGCCAGGACGAGAAGAAGAAGGTATATCGTCCAGCTTCGGCACACGTCTTTGACAGCAGCTCCAAGTCAAAGAATTCACCTAAAGTACTTCCAATTACAAATTGAAAATGTAGTCAAGAACGAGAAATCTGACATACCAATTGGCATGCCCCATAACCTAGAGTAGTTTATCGTTAGAAAAGAATACAAACAGCACTTGAAGAACTCACCCAAGAAGCGTCTATCATATACAATCAATCGTGAGTTTGATTCCTTGCGTACAAATTACGCACCTGATGCATATGAGGGGTGCCTTCAGGCGTAGGCCAGCGCTTCAAACCGGTGTGATGAGTGGTCGAACAATCAGACAGGGATCGTGTATCGTACCTCGAGTGCAGGTTGGTCGGATGCCGCGGCCGCGAAGTGATTATTCCTATATGACCTCTTGGTAACATGATCCTGAATTTATAGCTCTATACACACCATAGGAACCGTTTCATGTCTTCGCCTTGCTCGATTCCTGCGCTATGGAAATGTGAGATAGACCGAGATTGAGCCCAAGATACAAGCCGGCGTACAAAGTTTCCGGCTTGCTACCCAGAGCATCCCTCTCTTCCGGCGTTGCAGAATAATACCTCTGCATAAATCCAATACGGAGCAGCAAAATGTCACCCTGTCGGAACGTCACGCCTTCTGCCTTGGCACACGCTTCTAGATCTTGTAAGCTTATAGCGTGCGTTGTCCACGGGTCATAGGGCAAAAAATTTCCGCCGTCGGTGTAGAATTTGACAAGATCAAGGAGAACACCACGCCCGCAGATTCCGTGTTGAGCCCAATCTATGAGAATTCGCTCAAACGTTACAACACAATTTGCTAGTTTAACTCACTGTGGATACCGAGTTTGATGAGATCCTCGCTGACCTTGCTAGGGTCGGTAATGGCGAGATTGCCCCGATAGAAAGATTCCGAAGGAGTGCTGTGAGATGCATCAAAACCACGATCCCATCATAACAATTATGTGTTTTACTTATTATAAAAGACATTATGGCCAGCAATTCCAAAATGCTTCAAGCCATCCCACTGTGACCCGGACTGTGTATTCTAAAGACGGAGTGATGTGCGGCTTTTGTGCATCGCTGACTCATGCAGGAAACGTACGATTATAATGGAGTCGTCATTGACCGTCTCGTGTTTCATCCATTGTTGTATGACAGGTGGTTGACGGTTGAAAAGGGGCTGTATGAAACCAAAGTGTGAATACGGATTACTGTGTAAACTTGAGATTTACGGAACCTTTCCGGGATAGTTCACGGGCCTGCAAAGAGCACAATTGACGGGTTTCCATCAAGCAAGGTACACCACAACTCACCAATTCAGACATATCATCTTCCCCAGTCTGGAGTCAGATTAGATTTAGTCCTCACACCCTGCATTGAGGTCGAGTGAGGATGCACGCACTTAATCTCCTTAGCACTTTCCGCTACCACCTTCTCCGTGAGTAGATTGATCGTTCCTAATTGATCATCTTTGCCCCAGACACCCCAGGCGCAACCGGTATACTCGTGGAAGTTCGGTAGTTCGTCGAACGTAGGGAGTTGTTTGTTGTCAGCCATAATCGAGAAAATGCTAAAAAGCGAACGAAGATAGGGTACTACGAGCAGCCTTTTTGACTGCGGACGGAGCGCCTGATTGGTCCGGATGCTATCTAACCTCGGCTTACAGCACTAACCGGTAGATGACTGCTCTGTTGTCCACGGGATCGCGCTGAGCTGCTACTGAAGAGGGGTTTGGAACAGCAGAATATTCTATTAGTACACGTACGACACGATCGTGCAGCCGTACCCAAAAATGTGACCTTTCTGGTCAAAAAAGCACATGGTAAAGGAGAATGCAATCTATCATCCCCTGATGAATGGATGAACCAACGCCTCCTTTGGTGTAATTCTCTTTGCAGGGTCCAAGGCTAGGCATTTATCCAACAGATCCACGAATGACGTCAACAGTTTCGATTCATCGTCCTTGAGTTTGGCCGAGGCGGAGGGCATAAGCCGGGCGCGCAGGTCTCGCGATGGCTTCGTTATGTGAACTTTTCGCACCACGTCCTGTAACGAACGATCAGTATCAAGTAGTCTACGCAAGAAACGGCGTCTTACAGAGCCCGTAACACGATCCATCTCGACACTTTGAAATGCGCCAAGGTCATCAAAAAAGACATCGCCGAATTTCGCTTTCTTGATCATCTTTGTGTTGAATCGACCCTTTAGTTCCATCATAAGCAGGAGCATTTGATTATTGGAGCGGCCGGGAAATAGGATCTTGCCGGTGTACAACTCATACAGAGTACAGCCGATTGACCAAATATCCAGCGCTGGATCATAAGGCACACCAAGGACTGTGAAAATTTGTTTAGCATTTGTTAAGGTACACGAAGTCAACTTGCTTACTTATTTCTGGCGCACGATAGAATCTACTGACCAAGTAAGGCGTGATATCATTTTCTGAGGCATCGGAGGCGGAACCAAGGTCACATAGTTTGAGCAGCGTCTTTTGTTCGTTGACCTATATACTACCATGTCAAGATGCTTGGTAAACGAGTGCATGACATCCACATACCAAAATATTATCCGGTTTAATGTCAGCGTGCATGATGTTGCACTTCTTTAGCAGGCCCATCGCGAGGAATAGTTGATGCGCGTAGGCCCGTACAGCGCGGATATTGAGACCGACGTCCTTGCCAAAACGCTTGACAACATCTCGAAGGTTCATACTATCAAATCCATCAGTATCCATACACAGATTGAATCGAGCGGGCCTACCTCATAGACTCAAACACGAGACAAAGATGACCACGGTGCTCAAATGTTCTCTCGAGACGTACAATATGTTTCTTGTCGTCCGGATCAGCTTGTTTGAGCTTGTTCAAGATCTGAACTTCTTTCTGTCCAGCTCGATACCTGCACCTTATCAACTTAGGTATCAAAAAAGGTAATAGTAGAAACTGACATGGACTCTTGGCATCGTATGATCTTGATGGCGACCTCTTTGCCTGCTTCGCCGACTTCGCCGTGCAATACTCTGGCTTTTACGACGTTCGCGAACATGCCCTTACCGAGCGAAGAGAATACTTGATACCGCGCGCCATCTAGTTGTTCGCCTAAGATGACCTGATAATAACCTTCTGGGTCAGCAGCAGAATCCAGTGTGGTCGTAATCAATGCAGGCGCCGAAGGTTTCTGAAAGTTTGGACATAAGCAGATGATGTATTGGAAGGCAGAAATGCGGCTTACCATAACGCGCTTAACCCTCTTAACCTTCTTCTTCTCTGCTGTAACTACGGCAAACATATCCTCAACGTCATCCTCCTCTTCCTCTTCCACCATCTCTATATCCGCGCTTGTCTCCTCTGGCACCCCTCTGACACGTTTCTGTTCATCCTCGCGACGGTCTAAGCTAGGATCGTAATCGGCGGCAGAAATCTGCTCTCGATTGCCTTCCTCTTCTTGTGCTTTCACCTGTACATCTTCCTCCTGGCCCTCTTTCGCGAGTGCAAATAATGCAGGAGTTGGTGACACAGAGATGGATTCTCGTTTACCTGCGTGTCGTTTATATCAGTAGAAATAAAGTATCCTGGGTCATGAACTTACTCGCATAGGCACTCGCGCTTGATACACCAGGAGTGGCGGGAACACTGTAGGGTTGAGACGGTGCATCAGAAACAGACGATACTGGAGGCGGTTCAACCACACTACTAGGTCCCGGTGAAGGCGATGCAGTCTGACTAGTCGTGATGCTTGTCGTGCCCGCGTATTTCGCAAGAATCGCCTGCCTCTTCGCACGCCTTGCGGCAAGGGTCTCTTCGACTGATGGAGGGGGCACGGGTAGGTCCAACTCGAGTTCCGTCACCGGCGCTGGTGGTATGGACGAGGGAAGGACGGGCGTAGATTTGAGCGGTGGATTGTGAGTTGGGCTTGGTCTGGGCGATATCCTAAATAACAGAAGTCGAAGTGAGAAACCGCATATATATACGCTTTACAACCGGCTTACGACACTCACTCGCCTTCTTCCTTCTCTGATTCGTCCTTCGTCACAGGAGCATGGCCATTGACGTGGCCGTTAGAATGGCGAGGGCCCCCTGAACGCGAGCGAGAACGTCTCCCACCGTCTTCCCTTCTAGAGTCATCTCTACGAGAATAGTAGTCTCTCTCTCTGTCTCTCTCCCTGTCCCTAGATCTATCCCGTCGCCTATCCCGCTCATCTCTCCTGTCTCTGCCATGGTCGCTCGAACGTCGATGGTCGTGATCTCGGCTGTGAGCGTGGTAGTCATTCCTGCGTCTGTCCGCGCTGTCCCGCCCCTCTGAAAGTGGTTTGCCTCGGGGAGAACTCAAATGTACATCCCTCCAATCTCTTGAGTCGTCACGAGCACGTTTGCGCGTATCTGAATCATTTCCTCCTGCCCAAGGCCGCTTTGATCCTGAGGGCACGTTAGTCATTTTTCAGTAACTTGGTTTTACGGAGGACCGCACGATAGAAAAACGAGATGCGGCTGGCGTGTCGTCGCTTGTGATGTCGATGAGCAAAGATGTTTGGTCAGAGAAACCGTGATATTGCTTCCAAGGGGAAATCGCATAATTACCTAATCAACTTACATTACCCAGCATTCATCCTCGTTAACCCTAATGCGGAGCTATATATATTATGTAAGATAAGTCTGACTGAGTCAGAAAGTTCACATTAAGCGAAGGGCTTAGTCTCTGTTGCTGACCACATAAGTACTTGAATACGAAGGACCGGCCCAGTTTCCGCAGTCCGCAGGTCCTGCGTAGCGCAGCTAACATATATCAAAGGCAGATTGAAGTTCTGATCTGCCAGTGCATCCTTCTAGGTTCTGCAGGACACCTCAAAAGTCGCAACTTAAATAGGTACGCCCTGCCCGAGTTTATACCAGGTCATGTCCTCATACTAAACTCAGACTTCTTAGATGGCGACACCTAATGACATTCTGAGGCCTGCAGGTATAGTCTCATATCTCATATATATATATCGGGGTGATGACTGAAAATCTTTTGCCTGGCACAAGGCCTCTTGGAGCGATTTCATTTGACACGCACATTGGTGGGGTTCGACTCTTGTGTGGTTGTAGCAGCTCAATATGTCTCCAAGAAAGGGAGCTTAAACGAGGCAACTCTTCAGGCTGCTTTAGGGCATGTCATACGCGAACACGCTTCGCTAGGTGTCCAAATCTCCACGCCCAATGACAAGCCATGCTTCATCCGCCTTCCCTCCGTTACAGTCTCCCAGGTAGTGACGTTCTCTGCAAACCAGAACCGGCTCGATACCGTGCTGGCTGAACAATTTTCTCAGCCCTTTGAAGTGGGCTCAGATTCTCCCTTATGGCGACTCACAATAATGCCTGATGACACCGTAATTTTCGCTTACCATCATTCCATTGGAGACGGCCAAAGTGGACTGGCATTTCACCACTCCCTGCTATCTGCGCTCAATAAACCGCACGACACAGCGGCTGACCCACAAGATGTGATTCCGATACCTTCCTCACACGTTCTCCGACCACCCGTCGAAAATCTCACAAATGTATCGGTTTCGTTCAAAACGCTTTGTCGCACATTCTACGACTCTCTCTGCCCCGAGTCTTGGACGGCAGGTTTCAAGGCGTGGACGCTTGACCCAGTTGCCAAGGAGCCGAATCTACAGGTAGATCTCCGGCTGTGGGAGATACCTGCGGCTGACGTGACAGATTTGCTGCAGACCTGCAGGGAGCATGGCACTACATTAACGGGGGCTTTATATGCCCTAGCTGTCAAAACAATGTCACGCGTCTATTCCGAAACCGAGCCAACACAGCCCCGGAGGTTCACGACCATGCACATTGTGGTAGCTGTCTCACTTCGGCGTTTCACTGGCACATCCGCGTTGCACATGTGCGACGAAGTATCTGCACACTATTCATACCCCCCTTTACTCCATCCCTCTTCCAATAGGAGCCTTTCTCCAGAATCCTTCCCTTGGGTTGCGGCAGCCGAATACAGTTCTACTCTTCGCAAGGGTGTGAAACCGTCAAGAGAGGTAGTTGGCACTATACGGTACCTCTATTCTCTTGGAATATCTAAGCAATATTTCCTCGGGATGCTAGGTCAAAAGCGTGGTTTTACTTTGGAGATATCGAATGTCGGACAATTCCCTTCCGATACAACTGTCGATCACGCAGAGAAGCCCTGGAGCATTGGATCGATGCATTTCGGACAATGCGATGCTGTTACTGGCGGTCTTAAGTTGAGTTTGGTCGGATCGCCGTCAGGTACTGTAAATGTCGTTTTTTCGTGGGGAAAAGGGTCGGTGGAAGAAGCCGTAGCGGACTCATTCGTTATAGGGTTTAAGCAAGGCATCGCATCTATTCTGGCAAAGTCGGAGACGTAAACACAGTGTGTAATCTCGGTCTGATTTCTATATATATTCGTAGTCCTAACAAGTCTTTGTATAGCGTAACTTATCTGCATTTATCTACATGCTGTATGGCCTCTATTCTACGATAATTGAGTGGAATAGAAAGTCTGGAATGTCCGAACCTGGTAGCAACGCGCTGTCAAAGAAATGCAAGTAATATTCGTAAAGACATATGTTGGTATCATCCCTGGGCATTTGAATGACATCTTTAAACCTCACTCTCTCTTCTGCTCGGCCTATCAGATCCATTGTAATAGTCGCCTTCCAAGGCCGTGGTGTTTGTAGACCCATATATTGAGAGCCTTCGGCACCTAGGGGGAGCATTGAAGCCGCGGTTATGTTCATCAACATCTCCCAAGGGCCTTTGAGGACCCTCAGTAACTTCCAAAGGGCCCTCGGGAGATGTAGACGGCTGTTCTGCCCCATCGATTCTGGACGCGCTACAAGGCCGCCCACCATCCAGAGATTTATCAGGTATCTACAATGGGTATCAGTATCCGCATAGCTATATCGTGGAAACGCAAGACCTCACAGGTAACCGTGCGAGATATGCGAGGAACGTTGCACAAGCCGCCAAGATGAAGACTGCACGAAGGGCGACGGCATACGAATCCCGAGCGGCGCGCTGCAAATCAAGAGGTAATTGTGCCACAACTGTTACCGAGCGTCGGATTAGGCTGATTGTCTACACAGAGTCTTAGCGTATCATCAAATAGATTCAATGAACTTGATGACCTCTTCAGCGTCTTGTCCATGAATGCGTTTATGTAACTGGGTATTCAAAACGGACTGGAAGAGCGCCGCGGAGATTGCTACTCCCCCCACCTGACCTGTGACTGAATGAGTAAACTGGGTCAAGTTCGAAAGGAACGAAAGAACTCACCAATACCGCGGAACAGCTGTCCGAAGCCTGTCCCGATTGCTATTGCAGAGTCTGGAGATGACCGTATAGCATTTATAAATCATACAGCTAGCAGGTACACTTACTTGGCAGGTGCGCAAGCAGAGCGACTGGTCAATTCATGTTAAATGGATTTGGTAATAAGGTGACGACTGGATGAAGCACGCACTTAGCATAGTCTGTAAAACTACAGCATTGCCGAATCCCAAGGGTATCTACGAAGAGAGTTATTTAATTGAATATTTTGGGAAACTCATGCATACACTTACAATGCTGAGCCAAAGTTGTATCGGTGGAGAATCTTCGCGCATGATGCTTAAAAGGATGGCAGAAACAAAGGGGAAGAGACCAAAAATAAGGTTCAGCCGTTTGTAATTCCCCGTCTTATGTATTATCCATCTGGATAGTGCGAGTACAGTTGAAGCAAAATAAAACAGATAAGATATTAGCGCATTACTTACCCAGCAAAGAGAGATCCACAAGAAATTGATATGCCATTGGGTATCAAGTGGGCACCTACACGCAACGAAGTAAACCAAGATATTCCAAAAGTTGAAATTGACAACCAGTTGACTTGCCTGCTTCGCTTGCACTGGTGAGAAGCACGGTTTGGAACCAAGTAGGAAAGTTATACCACACAGAGAAATTACTAGTAGCAACTAGGAAGTTGCTCATGCCAACTAATACTGGGACCCTCTGTTGCAAAATGGAAGGGGCCAACACCGGCTCAGAGGCAATAAACAGCTCAATGGCTAGGAAAGCCATTGTGAATATCCCTGAGAGTAGGAGAGATGCGTATACGACGGGGGATGACCACTGCCAGTGTTCGTGTAAATTAGTCATATTCAGATGCAGAATGTCTGTCGATCACGTACAGGGTATTCTTCGCTGAACCGCATACTCAAGAAAATAAGGAAGGAGAGGACCTAGTGAGAAGATTAACAACGACGACAAAACTCAGAAACGAGTGTCATCAACGGACGGCTGCCATCAACGTGAAACTACCGCCATAGTCAATTCTTTTCAACACATCCTTCACATTCTTTCCCCTTCCCTGGAGAGATGTAAACAAAGTGATAGTAGTGGAACGTAAAGGTAAGTATATAACTCACAGGTGTGGCGTATCGAAGGTTGATTGATGTCAATATAAATGATAGCGAGAAAAGGGGAAGCTGAATGAAGAATGCCCATCGCCAGCCAAGTCTTGAATAATTCAATCAACTTTAATTGAAACACCAGTTAGTATTTGCGGCTCACTTATCACTAATAAAACCACCGAAAGGTCCACCAAGACCCATACCAAGCTGTGGAACAAGGAAATTTAGTCGGTATATGAGACTACGAGCGGTTAACACAACTCGCGCTGTTGAATACATGGGCTACTCCTTGTGTAAGCCCACGGGACTAGTCGCCATCCTGTAAGCAAGATAGCCGATATATGCAACAATAATCGACTAACACGAAGGTCATACATATCACTGGTTATGATCCTACGAAAGGTAACACGGACATCAATATCTACACAAGATAACTGCCAATGTGATATACATACGATGCGGTTGTGAAGACTCCACCTCCACCAAGACCCTCGAGCTAACGGTGAAAAAGAATGAATAAAATACCATGATGCATCAACAAGGACGCTCACTCACAAATCGAGCTGCGATGAGCATTTCCATGCTCGTGGATAAACCACAGACAGCTGTACCAAGAGCTGCGAAGAAGACAGCTATTTGATTTGCTCCTCTTCGGCCCATGACATTGCACAAACGTCCATACAATGGAGTGAACGTGCACGTTGCAAGAAGATATCTGAGACAATTTAATGAGATCACCGCACACTACATCGTCGAGGAATGCTTACGCAGTCCCAAGCCAGCTCGCTTGTTGAGACTTGTTAAATTCTGAAGAAATACTGGGGAGCACTTGAGATTCGTGTGAGCAATAATCACAGAGGAAGTAATAATAAGCTCACAGGTAGTGACTAGAGTTGCTGGAATGAATGGATTAAACTTGATAGTATTCGGTGAAATGATATGAACATACAATTTAGAGACTTCAGAAAGTAGGTAACCCAACATCATGGTGGACAGTCTACCGTTGAGCATACACATGTCATGTGAGCTATTCATTTGATACTACGCACGGAAAGAAATGTCGCTGCCCATATCCCAGCCAGAATTCCGTATCTGGTTGTGCGGGAAATATCCATAGGACCATACTTGCTGGGGTCTTCACCTTGATTCACTGTTGCTACAACTTCTGTGGTGCTTCTGGCCTGCACAGAATGTACCTGCAGGAGGGGATCGCGTTCTCCTGGGTTCATGGCGCAGGAAGCCAAGTACGAGAATGTCCCGAACAAGGTGTACAGAGGATAGCAGACTAGCCTGAGAGAACTGCGCACAGTACATGAATGGAAGCCTCGTATCGGCAAAACGCGCGATGTGAGCTAAGACGCCTATCCAAAGACGCCTATCTCTAGTTAAATAAGGTGGACAAAAAGCCAGAGGATAAGACGAAAGGTGTGATAGCATGCATAATATGCCAGTATCACAAATTCTGGGAATAAAACAAAACAGACTCATTCTGAGCAGTCAACTCTACTTTCCCCTCCAGTACCCCGATGACATCAAACTTTGCTTACGCCTTTAAATTGCGAGGGGCGTAGAAAGTGTAGTTGAACATCATTATTCTTCGGTTGCTCTAAAGTAGAACATCGTAAGCGCATTAACAACGCGTATTTCCACTTGTTACAACAGTTGCGCCAATTGTCGTACAACATGCTAAACGCATGTAGACAACGAGGCGCATGCTAGCCAAATGCTAGACGCTGCCGTATGCACTGCGTGGCCTAGCAGACCCACCATAATCGTCACTTTCCAAGTCCATACCGCCATCGGAGGACTCATAAGTTGACAGTCGTCGGCGCCTGGGAGGAGGTCTGATAGGTGGCACGACATCATGATCATCTTCATGAAAGTCCTCAGGTTCCTCGGAAACCTCAAGAGGGTTCTCAGGCGCAGTAGGGACCTGCGTGGGTTCCCCATTGACGGATCGACCACGAGGACGGGCAGAGTCAAGAGATTTATCGGGTATCTAACGTTGAAGACATGCACATGAGTAAATATATGCCATAGTACCACGCAAACACAAAGTGACTTACAGGTAAACGAGCCAGGTATGCGAGGAACGTCGAACAAGCTGCTAGGATGAAAACAGCACGGAGGGCGATGGCGTATGAATCACGGGCCGCTCGTTGTAATTCTAAGGGTAACTTTGCAACTAGGGTGGCTGAGTGCCGGATTTGGGTGATGATCTACGCCAAAGCCTTAGCATTTTACCAACGTTATGGAATAACTCAAAAAAACCTCTTCGGCGTCATCTGTATGGATGCGTTTGTGCAATTCGACGTTTAAAACGGATTGGAAGATGGCTGCAGAAATTGCTACTCCACCAACTTGACCTGTACGATATGAGTAACGCAGGGTCGTCAAGTATAACCAAGAAACGCACCGATGCCACGGAAAAGTTGACCAAAGCCTGTGCCCACCGCTATCGCTGAATCTAACAATATGGTTGATTGCCAGACATGTAAGCATATAGTAACAGAGATACTCACTCGGGAGATGTGCAAGAAGAGCGACTGATACACAGGAGTTAGATAAACCGCACTAGGATGGATAGAAGACAGACGTACTGAGCATAGTTTGTAGTACCACTGCATTACCAAATCCCAATGGTAACTACGCAGAAGCACGATCAAATGATGAGTGCAGAAGAGCCGTGTTCGTGCTTACAATACTGAGCCACAGCACAATCGGTGGGGAATCTTCGCGCATCATACTCAGCAGAATAGCAGCGACGAAGGGGAATAGACCGAAAATGAGGTTTAATCGTTTATACTTTCCCGTCTTATGCATCACCCATCTGTGCGATACGGTTCACTATCACAGACATTACTGGAGGATGGCAATTACGTACCCTGCGAAGAGTGATCCGCAAGAGATAGAGATTCCATTGGGTATCAAATGAGCACCTGCACTCACTAGATGTCAATGAAGGTTCGACGAAGGAATAACCAACGTACCAGCTTCGCTCGCGCTGGTGAGCAGTACGGTTTGGAACCACGTTGGGAAGTTATACATAACTGTAAAGTTACAACTAGCAACCAGGAAATTACTGATCCCGACCAGGACCGGAATCTTCTGTTTCAACAGGAAAGGTGCCAACACCGGTTCAGGCGCAACGAACAGTTCGATGATCACAAATGCGACGGTGAAGAGTCCTGATAATATGATAGGCACATATACAGCCGGAGATGTCCACTGTCCATATACGTTAGCTAAACTAGGTACATTGTGCCTCCTGTGAGACTTACAGGGTATTCTTCACTGAACCGTGTACTGAGGAAAACGAGGATAGATAAGACCTTACATACTGTCAGTTTGGGTTAGTAGACGGGAGAAAAGGATTGACGCACCGCTCCCATCAACGTAAAACTACCACCATAGTCAATTCTCTTCAACACATCCTTCGTATTCTTGCTCTTACCCTGGTGCTTGGTAAATACGTGGAGAGAAGTGAGATATAAAGGATATAACTTACAGGTGTCACATAACGAAGATTTATGGACGTCAGTATGAAGGACACCAAGAAAAGGGGAAGTTGAATTAGGAATGCCCATCGCCATCCCATTCTACGACTTATTTAGAAGAAGCCAGATGATTCTAATCAAAAGCTTACCTATCGTTGATAAAACCTCCCAAGGGCCCACCAAGGCCCATCCCAAGCTAAAGAACTTAGGATTCAAGACGACACATGACGCGAAGAGCAATAACTCACACTATTGAAGACAGCGGCTACTCCTTGGGTAAGCCCACGGGACTATTCGGTGCCCAGTGAGTCAATCGGAGATTAATGCAACGGTGACCTACTGACCCGAAGATCGTACATGTCACTGGTTATGATTCTGAGACAGAAATGTCAACACGATGAAGAGTGAAATTTATGCATGAGAAGCGCACGTTGCAGTAGTATAGATCCCGCCCCCGCCGAGGCCGCCAAGCTACAAATAAAATCAACGGCATTCCAAAGGAAATATCAGATGTTCACTGACAAATCTAGCCGCGATGAGCATCTCCATATTCGAGGAGAGACCGCATGCAAGAGTACCAAGAGCTGCAAAGAAAACGGCCACCTGATTTGCTCCTCTTCGGCCCATGACGTTACACAGACGTCCGTACAAAGGAGTGAAAGTGCAAGTTGTAAGAAGATAACTGAGCCAATATATCAGATGGATATGTGTACTCCTAAGCAGCACTTACGCGGTCCCGAGCCAGCTTGCTTGATGAGACTTCTGGAACTCCGAAGAAATCCCTGGGAGCACTTTGAACGGTTTTGAGCGACACAAAGAAGATAAGATGATAATTAGGGCCTACATGTGGCAACGAGAGTCGCTAAACCAGATAATGAGGTGGCGAATCATAGTAAAATCGGAGATACACATACTGTTTAATGACTTGAAAACCCAGCCAGCGTAAACATTCTGAGCATTCAGACTGAAAATCTATTCAAGTGGCATTACACACGGAGAGAAACGTCGCCGCCCATATTCCTGCCAGAATTCCGTATCTGGTGGAACGGGTTATGTCCATAGGTCCACACTTGCTAGGATCCTTGCCTTCTAGTACCCTCACTGGATCTCCATCCTGCTCTTCAGGGTCCGTTTGGAGCAGGCGATCATGTTCTCCAGAGTTCATAGCTCAGGCAATATAAGGAGTGTCTGCAGAAGTAGAGCCAAATCAAATGATAGACGTTCCAGGTCGTTAGATGAGATATTCGTACAGTTCAGACCGTGAAGAACTGTTGTAGGCGCCCGATGAGCTTTATTAAGCGTCTCGGCAAGGTCCGAGATATATGACCCGATTTTCAGGCACTCACAAACGGCTCACGTTAGCTCACGTTCCGAGTCCTCTCAGAGAGAATTCGCAACGCATTGAATGTCTCTAGGCCGAGTGAGAACGCTGCGTATAATTGTCTCAGTTTATGTCGAAAATATAATTGCATCGGGTCTCCACTCCAATAATAGCCTTCAAAATCCAATCAGGTTCGAGTCGGAGACTGCCTCGGCCGATGAGCATGATCCTGCATGCATGGTCTACATCGCCAGCTGCCAAGAAGTTGACCTTACTTGGATTCATAACATTGGACGGACTTCCTAAGAGAAGGCGCGCACTCATGCATTATCAATTGTGTAAGTAGCTACAGCCGTTATTATCATAATTAAAGGACAACTCGTTGATAACCGTTAGTAGCACCCCCGGACTTGCGATGACTTTGGTTCTACTCATCTCAAGACGTCCTAAACGCAGGTTCATCGTCTCACGTTGATTGTCGATTAATCCGTCGGCCAGCGAGCAATCACTAAATATCCCTCAAATTTGCCGTAATCTCTCGCCGCGCTACTGATACGCTATTGTCGCAGTAACGGTATCTTTGTCGGGGGTTCTGAAACGGCGCCCCACGGAACTGGCAGGATACGCCTGTCAACAAGTCCTCTACAGCCGACTGTACTCCCAGAATTATTTTCCAAGGATCGTAAATCCACGAAACCGGCTGTCACGGAATTGGGAAAGCATTCCCGCCCCAACTGAGTGCGACGAGCTGACTCGGCGTTCACCGTGGGGCCAACAGTGCTGTTTACATGCTGCTTCCAGGGCAGGGGGGCTTCTTACTTGTTTGCGGCGGGTTGCTTTTGGTGCCATCTCAAGGAGCATATTCTTCCTGCACTGCTACTCATGCGTTGGGTCGGCGGTTCACCAAATTTGACAGGTCTATTTTGCTCTAAAATAATTCTTCCAGTTTACCTTCGTTTTTATTGCAGCGTGTAGTCCGATGGTAATACACCACGGGTGTTTTTGCCCGCAGAACCGACGTAAAAAGTGAGTGACTTTTGCTGCAGTTGCTCAGTTTACTCATCGTCTTCAGTGTACTTCCATCTTCGCAACTTGAACTCAACATGTTCTTCAAGACCGCTCTGCTCTCTGCTTTCGTCGGCCTCGCCTCTGGTGCAGCTCTCGACGTCTGGTCTCCTCGTATTACGTCGCCCGACGCCGAAACTGTCTGGAAGGCTGGCACTCTCCAACAGGTGACCTGGTGTGTATCCGGGCGGTTGGCGTGTGCATTTAGTATTCTTAAGGCTAAATAATTTCCTTGTACGCAGGGATACCTCTAACCCTCCCAAACAGATCAGCAACCCCATCGGCATGATCGTTCTCCCCAAGGCTGGCGTGCTTGACTCTGGTTTGTATTGAGTTTTTATCCTTGGACCATGCAACACGCTCTGATATGGCTTCCCAGATCACCCTCTTGCTACCGATGTTCCGCTCACCGCTGGTAGCTGGTCAGTCACCGTTCCTGGCGTCGCCGCTGGTGACGACTACACGGTAGTTTGTACGTAAAGTTTTACACCTGACACTGTCTTTGTTGCTGACGGTCATGCTTAGTATTCGGCGATTCTGGCAATGCTAGTCCGGAGTTCTCCATCACTGCTTGAACGTTGTCTGGGGGGGATTGTGATTTCTTTGGATATCACGATCCTATGTTCAGCTGTTACATGGTCCCAATCAAAAAAGTATACCGCGACCTGATGAAAGCAATATCCACTATTCATCACAGTTGTGTTGAGAAAGTCGTTCGATTCCTGTTCGTGAAATATGGCTTCAAATATCCTTAGCAAGCTCTCTCGTTTCTCTATCCCTGAGTAAATCTAAGTAAGGCCAGCGTCCTTTCGCTACCTCCAGCGTCGCCTCTGAAGCTTCGAACTTCGAAGGTTCGTCGATAGGGATTATATAAGGAGGGAGAAAGTTGCTGAACAACGATGTGAATATCCTGTCTGTGTATCGTTGGAGTTTTCGGGCACTAGTTTTCCCAATTCGCTGGGCAGGTCCTATTGCCGCTAAAATAGCCACGTTGCAACATCAGCGTTTTAACGGACTACCTGAAAGCGCCTGAACGCGCTTGCACCAGGCGCTCAATGGTGTCAGGCTATTCCCTGGCGCCATGCATGTACCTCTGGGCCCAGGTCGAATTTCCTGATGCCAGGACACTCCAGGGCAAGTTCAGAATACCGACTTTTACCAGGTAATTTAGATTTCACAGACACAGCATTTCCAGGTAGCTGACAGGTTTGAAATTTTCTCCAGGGAATTCAGATCATCACGCGATTTTTGGAATGATCACAGCGCATGGACATTATATAATACGATAAAGACAAACGCAATGTAGATTAGATAGAAGAAATGAGAAAAGACGCCAGTAATATTTTAATAGACGATCGGAATTCCTCGATCAGGAGTCAGAACCGCTGGAGTAGCCGCTGTCCACGATCATCATTGCTCGGTT
>MLYV02001220.1:0-13139 GCA_001913855.2 Hermanssonia centrifuga
GGGGGGGCAATAGTCCCGTCGTTCGTTCGTGCCCTATGGTTATACGTTCGCTATCGGTCTCGAGGCTCTCATTTCAATATATTTGTTTTTTATTATCTTTGTATTCCATTATCTTTGTATGTTTTCTTTTAAAAATACTTCGTCTTGTATCTTTCCCGTATGGATATATTCTTACCGAATATGTATTCTTACTATGTACATATTAGTGGGGCCTCGTTAGCTACTTAGGGTATTACGTTACAGATAAAGAAATGTCCAAGTGCCTTAGCGGTTAGTGTCTGGCAATGAGCATACGCAGTCGAGGGTTCGATTCCTTCACTATTTTGTGATGACTGGTACGTCATAGGCGCCCAAATTTAAAAACCATTTCGGATTGTGAGCGCTTATAATAATATATTCTTCGTTCGAGTCTACTCGACTATAATATATTCTTCATACTGAATATATTGCGCCCCAGGCCTTCCACATGATGAGCACGCAAAGGAGTGGCTCGAACACCAGGGCGGGAAGCCAAAATAAAGCTGAAACGCCGAATAGACCGGAGTAGTAGCAGCCTGTAGCCGTCGATTCTACTGGTGCGTCTGTCAAAGAGGTCAGTAACAGGGTTCCATGAAGTAAAATTGGGAGGGGAGAGAGGCAGGACAACAAGAAACGTACGGTATGCGTGGGAAATGGTTACTCCCATGAATATAGACATGAAGGTTCCTTCGAGGGCATAGCAGATGCAGAGGAAGAGAAGAATACTCCTGTTCCGATTATAGAGTGCGTATATCTGATGGTCCTCCGTGAACTACTATAAGCAACAAAGCAAAATATGTTCCGTACGCGCAGTTGTAATATGCCTTAGACATGAAGGTTAGCCTTATATATGTGTACCGATCTTTGAGGTTCACTCGCCTTGCATCGACATAGTAGTCATGAGTAAAACAATGTTGTTGCAAATTAGGTAGACCATGCATCTAATATAGTTCATGAACACTGGTACAATCATTCCATGTGCATAAACCACGAGGCTCACATCTACGTTCCGTGAGTTCATTTAGCAATAGTGTCTGAGTATGGGACAGAACTAACCTTCTGAGATACTACACCGCTCACTGTAAGCGGAACTTCAAAACGCCTAGCTTAAAACATTGCTTCTAGTACCAAGACCTGATCAAAGGCTCACTGGTATCGAAAATTAACCAGAGAACTGGGAGGAACCTGTTCTGTTCGAACACAATCCCGATCAATTCTCGAGACTAAAAACAGAAAATACTCACGATAATGTAGAACCAAAATCCCAAACGAAGCTTTCCTCCCTGTCGCCAAATAAACTCGATCTGGTTTTACCATTCATTGTGAGAAAGTAAGGCTCGCTGGTCAACCTTGGAGCATTGACGGACCTCTCTGTCCAATGTTATGACTGGAACACTGGTCAGCGAGGAATGCAAGGCGCGGATGGCGAGCGACACATACTGTGGTCATATACGAGTAGCCCGAGAGCTCCAACGCGGGACTGCTTCCCAAAATTCACTGTAAAGTGATAAAGAAAAACGCCTACCATAATTAGCGGCTCTCACGAAAGCACTATTTGGATGATATCACGTACATGCCTGCTGGTAGGGAAGCGGAAGACCTTTTGCCATGCGGGTAGTCTGAGGTTCAGGACTGAGATGAAGGACTGACGACTTGAATAGAACTTTTTCCTCCATACGTATTTATCTACAATGAAAAGAGGTGTTAGTATAAATTGGACCCTCCACACAAATATCACTGTACTTGCATATACAACTGTTAACTGGGTGGGACTCCGGCGCAGCCCCTTGATAGCCCTGCCCGTTCAATCCCGAGCCTGTGCATTGCGAGATAGCGGTGAAAGGTTTTGTGCAGGCCGGCGGAGGATCAGTAGGGCACATTTTGGTTTAGCACGACCCCGTTCAAAGCCAAGTACGGTCAAGGTTTCGACGTCTCATGCTGGCAGGCTACTCGGCGCGGCCGACTACCCAGTCGCAGAATTGTTGGTAGTATGGACTGCCACGTAGAAAGTGCTCAAAGGGAGAGATAATCCGCTTCTTGTATGAGGGAGGCAGTCTAGTACCAACTAGGTGTACCAACTAGGTCATACTTAGTCAAGGCGACAACAACGCTGGCTCGAACCTATCGTACCTCGTGTCTTCCAAGTGACCCCGTTTGGAACGCGCAGGCTCTTACCGAATATCTGAGACTGGAATAAGATTTCTAGCTTAACACAGCTCATGAACTAACAAATATGGGGACGATGTAGCCAAAGTTCTCCCAGAATTTGGAGCTCGGAAAGAAACAAGCCGCTTGAGAACATTTAGAGTTGGAGATCGATTACGGTCCCATCAAACCCGCTCCTTCCTTTTCTGTACTCCCGCCTTGCTTCTTTCTCTCACGATCAGTGAATAGTATGTTGTTTTAAATTGCAGTCCTGCACTTGACGCTCCATATCGTGACTCAGGAGTCTGCATATGACAATGTTCTGCATCCTGATACGGGCCCGTGCTAATCCAATATCGAAAGGATCGGAGGATGGCCTCAAGGGTCGCTGGGCATGATGCGTCCACGGGCATTATCCGCCCGTCAAGGATGAGGCTATCCCGCCCTGTCATTTTCTTCCCGTTCTTGTTCCTGTCCCTCTGCATCACTGGGTGATGGCGGAGTGAAGACATGCGCAGACGGACGGAACACTAACGTCTCCAAAACATACGAGTCTTCCTCGCCTGCTTTGAGCACTATCTCGCGCATGTTAAGGAAGAGACGGGAGCCGAGGATGGATGGCAGTGCGCACGACCAACTGCGGATTGCGTATGCTCGTCAGCATATGAGTCGGTGGAATGAATGAAAAAGACTGACGGCATGATGATGTTGATATCGCGGTTGAAGAGCGCCCATATAAGGGTACTCCCCATCAACTCGATGAATATCCTGGTACAGATCGAAACTAAGCTCGCAAGGGATACGTAAAACAGCTGCTGTACTTACACCACAAAATAAATCAAACTAAAAAGAATCTAATTAGCAGAGCACTGATACTCTAGAACGATGCAAACCCACCTTTCCCTTGCCATGCGTTTCACAAGAGGAGGCGTTGTCAAACGCGCGTTCCCCCCTCTCTCCTTCTCCGTCACATCCCCATATAAATCAAGTCGAAAGTTTGCAAGCAAGTCTTCGCCCCACGCTTTCCATAGAATGAGTACACAAAGCATAGGCTCATAGACCAGCGCGGGTAGCCAGAATAACGCGGAGACGCCAAATACCCCGGAGTAGTAGCATCCGGTGGGGGTAGATTCTACTGGCATATCTGAGTATATGCAAGAGAGTCAGCATTAAATGTTATTATTAGGATTTTGAGCGACGTACGGGAAATCTGGGACATGGTTACTCCTATGAATATGGCCATTGTAGCCACTTCGAAGGCACAGCATATACAAAGGAAGAGCAAGAGTTTCTTGTTGCGGCCATAGAGAGCGTAAACCTGAATCACAGATCCAAATCATTGGAATGCACAGCCGCTTTCTGTTTTGAGGGACCTACACGAAGTTGGAGGATACCTTGAATATAGGGCTTGAGTACCAAATATCCTTCCAAGATAGATGAATGACTCACTTTGCACTGATATAGTCGTGAAAAGCGTGACAATATCGTCGCACATCAGGTAGATAATACATCTACGAATGAAACATCGGTATTTATCATCTCAGGCTTAGAAAGGAGTTTCTATCTCACGTCTATAATGTTCATGATAGCGTTTAGCATTGCCACATGTGTAATATAGACAACTGACAGATGGTAGTAGAACGAACCTTGGGAAGTACTACACCACTTGGGGTGAGTGGAACTGCAGAAAGATCGTGCTCAGAAGTTGGCCCCTGCAATCTATCAGTGGGACCGATATCGAACAGTACTCACTGGTATCAAATATCAGCCATACCAACGGAAGGAACCTGTTCTACGTGCCTGAAGTCAGTTTTCACGAACTGAACATGTCACCGGCGTGTCGAGCAAGAAAGACTCACGACGATGTACAGCCAGAACCCCAAACGAAGCTTTCCGCCCTGTCGCCAAATAAGATCAATCTATGAGGGATGTCAACTGTGGTCGGTTGGATTTAGCTTTAGTAGAATTCACGGACCTCTCTGTCCAAGGTTATGACTAAAACATGTAGTGAGCGGATTGCCGAGACGCGCGCAAAGGCGGGAGATACGCACTATGGTCGTAAGCGAGCAGTCCGAGGGCTCCAGCGCGCGATTGCTTCCCGAAGTTTACTGTCAAGTAGCAAGGACCCCATATGAGCTAGGGTGTCATAGCAATAATTTTAAAATAGGCTTGACGCACGCGCTTGGCGGTATGAGAGCGGAAGAGAGATGTTGGACATGGGTTTGAGTAATTGAAAAGGGGTTGGATTTCAAGTACCCGGCAAAGTTACGATCGCGTCCTTTTGGAGGTGGTCAAGAAAGTGTATGGAATTTTACCTGAAAAAAACACGTCGATAAGAGGAAGTTGAACGACTGTGGCGACGAGCGGGATGTCGAATCCTTGACAATACTAGGTTGCTAGGATGTCTACGGAATGCACGCCGAAATCCCATGGGAAGGTAGGCAGACCGGACAGAACGAAGAGCATCAGAGCTGATATGTCAGAAGTCATCTGAACCTATCCACTCCTGCGAGCATATCGTGATAGACACATACGCCACTACCAAGGATCTAATCCATCAACAATTGAAAGCAGTCGGCCCGCAAAAAAGGAAAACATCTGAATAAATCCTGTGAGACCTACCTTTCGAGAGATATGCGCAATCTAGAACTCCGCCTCCAAAGATAAAGGCTGGCTTGGAATAGCAAGGTGATAGCGAAGACAGCGACTTGCGATGCTCGTATTAAGCAAAAGGGCGATAATAAGGAGCAACGAGCGGCAGAGGAGGTTCAAGAACACAGAGGATCCGATGGGGTATGCGCCTGGCACAGGATATGAAAGTACGCAGTAGCAAGATGAAAAATTCGCGCACATCCTCGTAGTCTCTTGTATATGTAACGTGGACGCTGAAAGTCTTGATAAGACAGAGGTGGAAATTCGCGCCGCTGTCTCGGAATGTGGGATATCAGTAAATAAAATGATGAAGATAGATGCAAAGTTGGGCAGCGCACTCACGTTCTAGGAAAAACTTGATCATAATCCTGTGCAACGTGGAATCAGATCAAAGAAGCTGTGATGCTTAATGCTGCGGCACTGGAGGACTACCCAGTGAGACAGCGCATTTGGGTTCATAAGGCCTGACCAGCAAGTACAGTTCAAAGACGTACTAGGTAATCTGCCAGTGGTATCCATGGATCGGATCATTGTTTCAAGCTGGTAGAACCTATGGCCGGCGGTGCTTTAAGCTTATTTACACCTGATGATGATATGGCAACTAGTAGAGACATAGCACAGCACTCGCCCTAATCACAGTGTTTGAACTAAACGAGACTCCTCGGATTAGTGCACTGAAACTGTCTCAAGTCCGGCTGTACGCACCTCTTAATATTCAGGCATTACTTGCCTTGCATCCCTCCCAAAATTGCACGCCATCATGTAGTACAACGTCGGGGAGGATTGGCACGAGGCAGCCCCTATTTGACGGAGAGGAGCGGCCACATAAAGCGCCCCTGCCGATCCGATCCATCCATATCCGGGCCGGTTAAAATCGGGCATCATCGCGCCCGTTTCTTTTCCTGTCGGTCCCGCTCTTGTTTCCAACCTCACAGACCCTTTTTCGAAAAAAAAAAAAAAGATTACACTCACAGCTCGCATGTCCAGCTTTCGGGGCTAGCCACGATGTCTGACAGCGGCACGGAGTCACCATGTGCCGCATGTTATCCATCTTGTCATTCGAGGGCGTCGGCATTCTAAAGACCATATTAGCATGGGCCAGGGAGCCGAATACCAAGAGGGATGACCACTGCCGTCAACTCGAAGAATGTCTTGCCCATCCGTTGCATCCGCACGTCGCTCCACATCCACCCGCTCCTTTCGGACAGCTCAGCCCTCTCTGCGTTGTTGAGGGCGGGGGAAAGTCGAGGGTTTGGCACAGATTATATCGTCTGTGAGCACTTGGGCTGTCTCTACGGTCACAATATTATCTGCGGAGAATATTGGTGCTAGGCACCGAGCTGGGTAGGGCGGAAAGAGATATACATGGGAAGCATCCGCATCGGTCGAGATGTAAACTTTAATGCGAATGGATCCTTCTTCAGGCGCCGCTGTCTTCTTGCACCGGCTGATATTCATGACTTGGCCCTGCTTGCAGCCTTTCCTTACCCTCGACGACCATCTCCAACTGCCCCAGAGACACCGTCTGGAGACTCCGCTCCTCGCTGTCTTCTCCCCCGTCTCAGAGGCTGCGGTAGTCATCATTAAAGGACTCCGTCGGTGTCCAACAAGATGTCGCGCTTTCCGAGTGTCTCAATGTCGTCCATCAAACCACCGGAAATCACACTAGACAACATCCTGTCTGGAGACACCTGTTCGCCCATCAGTCTCGCTGACTTTGAGTCTTATCTCCAGTACAAGGTGCGTTTATCTCAAGACATCCCAGAGTCTAAGTATCTTCTTACATGGCGCTAACCACCATCACGTCACACAGCAATTCTCAGTCGAGAATCTGCACTTCCTCATATGGTACCAGGACTACCGCAGACGATTCTTTTCCCTGCCGCTGGCCCAGCAGAAACTCAGCCCCGGTCCTGGAGTCAAAGACTTTGGCTTTGCGCTGCCTACTCCTGCGAGGACCGCGAGGAGAGTCGAGCGCGGGAATGGGTTGGAATTTATGAGGGCCGAGTCTGGACGGGGATTTGTAGACATGGAAAAGAGGGAAGCGTTGGGAACAACACGTATGACAGACGGAGAGACCTTGTATCCTACTGGTACTTCCAGCACATTACTACTATCACATTCTCCCTCGCGGAGCACCACCTCAACTCTGGTGTCAATTCCAAAGGGGCTCTTCACAACCTTCTCGCGACCATGCCGGCACGCTCAAAGACGTGCACCCCTTTCTCACCCGTCCCTCACGATCTCTACGACTCACTCACACACATCTACTCTGCCAACGGCCTCTTCGAGCTTGCCCATCTCTCCACTTACCTCTCCATCTATTCCCCATGGCTCCCACATCACTGCATCTCCTGCTTCTCAACCATTCCGTGCTGAACTCACCGCCATCGCTCAAACCTTTCTCGACCCCTCCTCACCCCACGCCATCACCCTCCCCTCCCTCCTCCTCTCGCGCATCATGGTTGACCTCGTCACCAATACACATCCAGACGTTCTGTTACCGGCGTATGAACATGCATATGACGCATTGTTGACTGGCAGCTTGGGCGCATTTCTCGAAGAAGGTAAAACGAACACAAATTGGGAGAAGAGGTTGTATTGGTGGGCGTATGGGATTACGACGGTGATTGTTGGTTGGGTGATCGTATTGGCCTGTTTGTTTGCAGAAGACCGCGGTGTAAGAAGGGCGTGGAGGCTGTGGGCGGTACCGTTTATGTGTCTTGGAAGCATGCAGATGTATTCGGCGTACCGAGGGTATGTTTTCTTTCTTTCCTAATTGGTGTTATTGTTAAATGATGGATGTATGCTAGGTTCTGCTCGCAGGTGTGGGGACGCGGAGGCACGCAGCTCAGACCGTGGGAACTTGTCCCAGTGTCGCAAGACTCTACAGCGGCAGGGAACTCTATCAATGCTTCGACAGCACGATCGGACGTCAATGACGATCGGATCGGAGACTTTGCGTCCGAGGAAGACAAGGATAAGGAAACAGACGTCGAGCATGTTGAGATGGCGGAGCTGCACGATCATGACGTCTCATCACAGTTTGCCCAGGTCCGGGAGGAGCATCGCGTGCCTCGGCTTCACTCGGTTCCCCCACCTCGCTCCTTTGCTCGCAATGTTCACCAGCCCGAGGACACCGAGGCCATGCACAGCGAACCTCTACGCACCGTCCCGCCCTTTGCGCTTGACCTGTCTGGGATGGACACCGACATTGCCAGGCCCACGTCCTATTCGTCGCTTGCAACATCCCATGTCTTCAAGGACGTGTATGCAGGACGTGGAGGGCAGTCGACAGCTAGTCCTTTGCAGGCGTCTTTTAATGCTCTGCTACCAGTATCTGAAGATGGCTATCGCGATTCGTGGGGTCCCCCGTCCCCACCCGTCTCGTCCTCCTCCCCATTTTCTGAACATCGAACAAATGCTGCACCAAGATATGACTCGGACTACGCCTTCACATCCTTCCCTCCCGACAAACCGACATCCCGCTTCATCATTCCCCTGTCCGTTCGTCAAAAGATCTTCCCAGGCGGGACCGATAGGAACCACGAGAATATGGTGCGCATGGCGAGCCTAGATATGAGCACTCGTGCAAAGATGTTTGGGCCCGAACGTGTGGTGTTGGATCCGAGGATTAGGGCGGTGCATAGGAGGGTGATGAAGGATATTTTGATGGCTGGTTGGGTGTGTGGTATTGTGCTCACGGTAGTGGTGCTTGTTTTACCTGGGCGGAGGTAAACTTCTATGTTAACGAATGTATGTGTGACTAGGGAGAGTTTGGTTGTCGGATTTCAAATGGGCATGGGCATGGGCATGAGTTGAGGAAGTGTTGGTAAACATACTATGTCTCGTATTGGATTGCTTTCTTGGTGTATCAATAGTTTATTGTATTATGTCATTCGTGTGTACCATACTTGTTTTATCTGTCAAAAAGAGTAATCTCCTTTCCTACCAAGCAAATCCCGTACCGCATATACACACAACTAAAGTACGTATCTAAACGATAAATTCTCACCATCGGTCAAATCCAGATACGTCTTGTCCACCTTTCTCCTCCTCACACTCCCATGATCCCCGTCAACCGTTTCAACCCATGCCCACTCTTCGAATCTCCCCACGCCCACGCCACTCGTCCTAGCATCCTCCCTCATCCGGTCTCTCCTCCTATTCTCCCTTACCAGCAAGAACCGGAACAGCAGCGTGCAAAGGATGCTGGCGAGGTGGGACATCAGTGTGATACCGAACGGTGTGCGGTCGCGCGGAGCGTATTTGGAGAGCCAGAATTGGGTGGAGAGGGTTTGGCCGAGGGCGTAGAAGGTCAGGAACAGTGCGGCCGTTGTCGTTTTCTGTTGGATTCAAGTTTGTGTTGAATATATTCGATGATAGCTTGGCAATCCGGTGCAATACCTTTGTGTGTCCGGAGACGGCGGAGGTCACCCAGGACATGGACATTATAAACGCCGGGGAGCCTCCACTAACTTGAAATTTTTTTCAAAGATCTAAAAATCAACTATACATGACGGTGTGATTCGCTCACTCACATAACAGATAGATCCCTACGAGGTGAGCAACTCTATTCTCAATGGGCACGCATATTTCAATAAGACACCCGAGGATGGACGGGATCCATGATATGATTGAGATCCACGCACGAGAATTCTGTTGGTGGCGTCACGAATCAGACACAATACGATATGGCGGAACGTACTGGAAGCCGCCGCAGGGCATAACAACCCAGTAGAATGGCGATTATCTGCGCCACGCCCCCCGGGATACCACGCAACGCTGTCTGCAATTGCGTGAACCCAAAATTCTTGATAATCAACGCATACTGCACGCCCACACCCCCAATCATCGCAGTGAACCCTGCCATAAACGCCATGACCCACGTCTTGGGATCCTTGATCGTTTCCGCCGCCTGATATCTCTTCCACACCTTGGTCTCAATCCCGTTCTGGTTCTCCTTCACCCTCTTCACCGCCCTGATTCTTTCTTCCTCGCTCAAGAACCACGCGTTCGTGGGGTTATTCGGGAAGAACAAGAGGAAGAGGAGGAACGGCATGAAGGTGATGAGGGCGGTGGTGAGCATGAGCCATTGCCATTGTTGTGGTTTGAGAGAGGGGGACGTGTGGGCGATGCCGAATTGCAGGAAACCGGATATGATGACGGCAAGACCGTTGCATTGGAATGTCCAGCCGAGGCGTTCTCCGATTTCGGTGCGGGTGTAGAACATGGAGCAGACAAGCATGAGACCTGCGGTCATGCTTCCTTCCGAGGCGCCAAGGAGGAAACGTAGGACGACTTAAGATAAGATATTAGTATACTGTCAGGAAGAGAAATAAGGAGACAAGAAGCGCACACAGTCCTGCAAAGTTATGGCAGACGGCATGTAAGCCTATAAACAGACACCTTACAATTGAGACAGATTGTCAATTGACAGAGTGTTTGCGGGCCGCTTGTACTAGCCCTTTACTAGTCATGCTACAACGTACCATAGGAAAATGTTGAATGTCAGCCATCTACCGACAGGGAATCTCTGGAGAGCCCAATTCTGTAGCCATTCAAAGACAAGGTAACCTATTCAGCTATGGCCTCAATACAAGGTCAATATCTAGGATAGATCGTGGACGTACCAATGTAGAAGGCAGAGCTTAGTGTGTTGAATTGGCTCGATGTGAGATGATTATCTGCAATGAAGCCCAAGATAGACGATGATGCTAGGGTTCCTCTTCAAAAGAGCAGTCAGTCATTCATTTGAGATTCTCCGACATCCCTTAATTGCACGGTATACTTGCATGTAAATCTTCGGAATCTCACTGCCGCGGACTACGAGTATTCACAGGCATTACTGCATGCTTTGAGGCGGTGCAGCATGGCACGTCGAAAGGACAGCACACAGTTCGCTCATACACTCACTTGTCTAAAAATTGGACTGTACGTGATTCGACACTATCATCAGAACCAATGAGAAAAGCAGAAAAAATGGTTGACCTACCGGTATAGATGAGGAAGAGCATGGGTAGCAGATGCCAATCGATCTTCCTGCGTAATCGTTTGGACTCCTGTGGTGATAGATCTGCGTCCTCGGATCGATCAGCTACGAGAGCAAGACCGACATCGAGAGACTTGAGCTCCCCATGGACCACGTCGATCGACCCGGAGTCGTGGGTAGATGCCTTCTCTATGAACGACCCTGAATGAGAGGTCTCGGGTGGATGGTGTTTGGTAGAGAAGGTCCCCTTGAAGGAAACGATATCTGGAGACCTATGTCGCGACCAAGATAGAGCTAGATATCGATGCCTGCAAACTAGACCCGGAGAACACATTATAACGGATAGTGGGCGTTTGTACATCAATTGAGCTTTCGCGTGACCCTGTGCGCCTTCCAGATGAGACCAAAGAACCTAGTACCAAGGACAAAGTTCGTAACGTATGTGGGGCAAAAGTCCTTCAATGGTGAGAACCTATTGAACTGCTCTGGGAGCAAATGAGTGGTGGGCCCCCGCTCTGGTGACAAGCAAATCCAGAACGATTGATACTTGAAAGAGGACGATGGAAGGCAAAAGCCTCATGTTTCGGACTACTTGACCTTCGTTGGCGCTGTGTTTGAAGGCTACATAGAAAGACTAGGATATTCGGTTTCAATTTCAGTAGACAATGTGTAAGGCTTGAAAGCAGATACAAAGAGAGAAAGAAAGGAGATTACTTAAGTAGCTGCGGCAGATGTCCCACGTGGCAGGCGAATCCCGAGCATTCCTAAATTAGAAGTGGCGCTCCAGGCCACTCCTCGGGGCGCTTGCCAATCGTCTTTCTCTCTACCGTCTACTACGCAAGTTCTCTCCGTTTCTTCCCGATGAGCCTTTGATGCTTTTGAGACGGCATGAATCTTCGAGCTGCCGTATGTTCTTTGTTATGCGCCAATATCAATCTTCCTTTTGAAGCAGGCGACCAGTAATAACCTTTGGGAGCCCATTCTCATCTAGCAAGGCGACGCCCCGAGTTTTCCAAGCCACTTCTTTCTGGTAACGTTAGTATAATATTAGCTACACATTATGCGGTTATGACTCAAAATCAGCTCATGACAAAGATAGCATGCCGGCGTGTTAGGTGGGAACGCAGTCGACCCTATCCCGTCATGTCAGTGAGTGGAAGAGCATCCTGGATCGGAGTCAGAGGATGTAAGGTACATAAATACTTTCATTTCCTGCAAAGAGAGAAACTCATTCCCCTTCATCTACTCCGAATAGGCGTTAGCTTTTCCATCCCGTTTATTGCGGCCTTCGGACTCCCGATTTAACTTTGCATATACGTTGCCATGGGCTGTGTACAATCCGTGGAGGAGGAAACTCGCGTTGAGAATGAGCCTTACTACGCCCCCAAAGTCGTGGAGGGTGGTACCAACGACAGACGGCTTCATAGACTGACTCGCCCTGATATCTACAGGGACCGGCGTCCTTCGTTTTATTCGGCTTACGCACGTGCTGCACGTCGGTACGGATTCGAGAGTGGAAAGTACGCTGGATTTGCGAAGAGGAACAATGTTGTAGTCAAGGTCTGTGGACGCCACGATAAAGCGACAGACCATGAAGTTCCAGCAGAATCGGTCCAGAACGGTACGCGTCTGGGGCTTTTTCGTTTAATGAGCGTTTGTTGACACAGCAATAGAGTGAGCACAGGTTCCATCGGTAGAAGGCAGTTGATTGATAGTTTGACCAGTTCAGAATATGTCGTTCCGGTGACCATCGGTAACCCTGGTGTGACCCTTAACCTTGATTTTGACACTGGATCGTCCGATCTTTGGGTCTGGTCTTCAGAGCTCGCAAAGGTTTCGCAGTACACCAATACGCACTCCATCTACAACCCCAAAGCATCACGAACCGCCCGCCACGCACACGGGACTTGGGACATCTCTTATGGTGATGGATCATCCGCCTCAGGCGATGTATACACAGATATGGTCACCTTGGCAGGATTCACTATTCCCAATCAAGCAGTCGAATGTACTAAATGGCTTAGCTCAGCTTTCCTGAAGGATGGCGGAAACGACGGATTACTGGGATTGGCATGGCCAGCTATCAATACAGTGAATCCTCGACGAGTCAAGACTCCTGTGGAGAACATGATTGATCAGGGGCTGATCGAAGAGCCATTGTTCACCGTAAAATTGAGCAGAGGTCACCATGCAGGCTTCTATTCGTTTGGTCCGTACATATGCACCACCTCTCAGACTACAGTAATTGATGAATCTGTAGGTTATATTGATCACACCGTGACGCCACATGGTATCACATACACCCCTGTTGACAAGTGGGTAGCTGACTTTG
>MLYV02001222.1:0-68736 GCA_001913855.2 Hermanssonia centrifuga
CGTTTGACCTGGCGGCATTCCAAGTAGATCCTGCTGCACGCGCGTCGCCGGCATCGCAGAGGCACCAATTGAAAAGCTTGAGGTATCATGTGTTTGAGGCGCACCAAATGAGGAGGTCGCCCCGAAGGAAGGGCCGCCTCCACTTGAGGAGCCAAAACCGCCAGCCGTTTGACCTGGCGGCATTCCAAGTAGATCCTGCTGCACGCGCGTCGCCGGCATCGCAGAGGCACCAATTGAAAAGCTTGAGGTATCATGTGTTTTAGGCGCATCAAATGAGGAGGTCGTCCCGAAGGAAAAGCTACCTCCACTTGAGGAGCCAAAACCGCCAGTCGTTTGACCTGGCGGCATTTCTAATAGATCCTGCTGCACGCGCGCCGTCGGTATCGCAGAAGCACCATATAGGGAGGTCCCCCCGAAAGAAGAGCGAGAGCTGGCTCCAAACATATTATTACTTGGGCTAGCCTGAGGCATTCCAGGTTGGCCAAAGCTTGTCGTCGGTTGTGCAGGGCCTCCGAATAAGGAGGGACCAGCACTGTAACTGGTTGGAGCAGGGGCCTTGTTGCCGAACAACCCAGCTGTAGCATACTGTGAAGAACCGGAAGAAGGATGGCCTCCAACCAAGTGATCTGCAATCGAATTTACTATGTGATGTTCCCATTGGTCGCTGGAGTGCTCACCAACGGGAGATAGTAACGATTCTTGACTCCGTTCTTCGACAGCAATGAATGACGTATATTGACTGGCCAGCTGATACTGTTCACCGAGATGGACGATAGCGGCTTTTGTGCGGAACGGGGCATTGCGATCCTCTAGATCTGTGATCAGGCGCCGTGCGGCGAGGGTATGGATCAAAGGCCTCTTTGGCTCATGTTGCACAGACGAGATTTCTTCCACGGAAACGACGAATTTGAGCTCTTCGCCGGACTCTCGTAGCGCACGAATAACGACCTCGCTAGGTATTTCGATTTTCTCGTCCTTGGTGAGCGCGAAGACGATGAAGCGATTCCCGGCGTAGATGGATGAAAGTTTGGAAGGTGCTTGGCGGAACGGAGCGTTCTGGACATCTGCCTTTTCCGCGGTGTCCATGAGTTGTCGTGGGATGCCCCAGTCAACGGAGACGTTGCGAAGAATCTCCGTCCTACTCGCTTTGACCAGTTTCGAACATTTCGCGATAATGCTCTCGGACGTGGTGGCCATCAGGCAGACACCGTTACCTGCTCGAGCGATTCCCTCGCACGTCGCAGTCGAAGCAGTCTCTCCGATGCCAAGAGTAAAAACTCGCAGCTTTGCTCCCTCTTTGGCTCCATCGACGGCTTTGGTCACAGTGTCGAAAGTACGATCATTATCGTAGGCCTAAGCAAAAGCATAGGAAATGAATGAGAAGGGGTGTTCCAATACGAGGAAGTAAACACACCTCTCCATCGGTTAATACGAAGCAGGCGGTCGGTGACCACGACGAACAACACTGGAAGACCTCTTCTAGGGCAGCGCGGATTTCGGTACCTCCGTAATTGGCGCTCATACCATCAATATGCCGTGTCTATACAAAAGGAGCGGAATTTCAGTAGACACTCGAGATCACGCAAGCGATAACTTACGGCTTCTTCTAAGGTTGAGGATGCGTACTCCACGCTCTCTCTCCAAAGGCTGTCGCAGTGGCTGCCGAAGCTATATATATTGAAAGTTGTCCCTCGGCTTGGCAAGGCACGCAACAACATCACGAGGGTACGCTTTGCAGTTTCGATCCTGTCCCCTCGCATACTTCCACTGCGATCCACCACGAAGATGTACTCCTGTTTGGCCAATATGGGCAAATCGAACTTGGGCACCATCGTAAGCTGCATAGCAATCGAGCCATCTGAGCCACGCTGAGCAAAACAGCGCGGGGAATCGAGACCCTCTGCCTTGATTGAAAGGACGAAATCTCGGGACAAGAATGAGGGGGAACGGAACTCTGCTACTCTTCGGCGTACGGGCGAGGCAACGTGAGCACCAGTATCAGGAAGGATATTCAAAGTCGAGTGGGAGGGACTGGTGATACTCTGGATGGCGCCTTTCATGTAGACCTCCGTTGTGATGCTGATTCGTTCCGGTGGAATACTCTTTGCTTCTCGCATACCTGCAGGTAGAGTACCATAACGCGCGCCGACGCAAATAGGTAGTTGAAACCTAATTTGATCGGAAAGATTGTCGTCCATTAGGTCCAGGACATAGGTCAACTTGGTGGTAATCATCTGCAGACTGGGTAAAGATCCCAGAGAGATAGTAAAAACTAGATACAGACAGACATTAGTTAGGCAGATATTAAAACATTAAATTGCACGTCTACCATCATCGGTAACATGCTCCACTAAACCAGTCATCATTCCTTGCTGAATAGCTTGTTCGTGTTCCCTCTTGGCCTCTTCCCTCTCCTTAGCGACCGCAGTGATAAACCTGCCGTCTTCTGTGCGCATCTCGAACCCACACACGGCGGCACGGGCTGGCACAGGGAATACATATTTCGCCCGAGACGCGCTAAGTGGTGAACACTGCCAGAAGGTCTGTGTCAAGGTGACAGTCGCAGATACTAGTAGTACGTTCTCAGTGTAAGGTCATCACTATGATAAAATGACTCGAGACTTACCATCGACAATCTCAGCCCGTACGTGAAGCTTTTCGAGGGGAAGGTAGACTGCAATATGCTGTAGACTACAGACAATGCCATTAGGTTTCTGCATCACTGAAGGGGGAACAGGGGCGAAAGCGGACGGAATGCGCATGATGGTTGCGGTTTACGATTGTCTCTGCCCTTTATAAATGGCATATTGGCTGCGATACGGCTCTGGTGGCAGCTGTCTACTATCTGTGATTGCGACTGATCTCGTTGAGGGTATTCGTAGTCCGGACTGCGCGGTGAACAACTCATTTTCTCATTTTCTTCAGGTTATTACCAACGCCAGGTCCGATGAAACGGTTAAATACAGTTAAAAACCAGTTATTAACAGTTATAGGTATTATATCGACGCCCGACAAATGAAAGAACGGCGCTAATTCCAAAGCTATCCACGTGGCGAGTAACCGCTGAGCGCCAAGGACACGTCTCAACCGCGACCGCACACCTCTCCGTTTCTGTATAACCGTTAAAGCTTTAAAGGTGGGCACACCAGTAGAGCATTCACAACTCAAACATTTAATTTTCGATCTAGAATAACCATTTGCTCCTGAAACCACGCCTGCGCGATTTGGCTCAAGTCAGACAGGACATTTCGCGACTGAAGCACCTTGACACAGTCGAATCAAGGCCAAGATGGTGAGTATTCTCTGATATCGTAGGTGAACATTATAAGAATAAGCCTATCTAGGTTGTCCTTGCTGCTTCGATATGTACCAAAGCCGGCAAAGGTAACATAGAGCTCTTGAAGGCAGGATCTCGCAACTGACCTCATCTACAGCCGTAATTTCTCGACAATTCCGTGATATGTCGAGAGCGCGCATTGACTCCCTACTCGCATCTTTCCCAAAAGTGATCCCCACGAATACGCAACACACCTCCGTCGAGACAGCCGACGTCCGTTATGTATATCAACCGCTAGAAGACCTATACATCCTCCTCATCACCAACAAGGCGTCCAACATTCTCCAGGATATCGAAACACTGCACCTCTTCGCCCGCGTGGTCTCAGACATGTGCCGCTCCGCTGAACAGCGCGAGATCCTGAAGAACTCCTTTGACATTTTGGAAGCATTCGACGAGATTGTGAGCATGGGCTACAGGGAGTCCGTGAACCTCATTCAGGTCCGGAATATCTTGGAGATGGAGAGTCACGAGGAGAAGATACAAGAAATTATTGCCAGGGTGCGTGTGACCGGCAGTTCTATCAGTAGTGGTATTCCAATGTCTATGCGCTTCACAGAACAAGGAAGCGGAAGCCAAAGAAGAACTCAAGCGCCGTGCAAAGCAGCTCGAGATGCAACGACGGGAGCAACAGCGACGGGCAGCAGCTGGTGGTCCTTCCGGGCCTGGCTACCTCGGCGGCGGCGTTTCAGGCTACGCACCCGTTCCTCAGAGATTCGATGCCCCCACCCCCGTCCGAACGGCTTCGCCTGCACCGTCATCGTTGCGCACTCCTCAGTTCAAGGGCAGCGGAATGAAGCTCGGGAGCAAGAAGACGACACAATCACAGCTCTTGGACGCATTAGGCGGAGAAGCTCTACTTTCAGAAGATATGTCGACACCAACTACGCCCGCTGCCACGACACCGGAACCAGTCATCCTGCACAAGGATGAGCGAGGCAGTCTTCCAACAGTGATTGCCGAAAGGTGCGTTCCCCTCCCGTTTCTGTACGTGAAGTGTCAATGTTGTTTTCATTTCCAGCGTACACGTCATTGTGAAGGAGAACATCCAACTCGAACTCGTACGAGAAGGCGGCCTGAACAATCTTGAGCTCAAGGGCGACATGAACTTGCAGATCTCGGACGCATCTCTTGCTCGGGTGAAACTCATTCTAGCGGAGCCTGCCACTTCGTTTGGTCCAGAGCTGCAATACAAACAGCATCCGAATGTAGGCAAGTTCGCTGCCAACAAGGAGCGTCTTATCGCTTTAAAGGATCCATCGAGGTCTTTCCCTGTTGGACAGTCTTTGGCAGTGCTTAAGTGGAGATATGCTGGCAAAGATGAGAGCTACGTTCCTTTATCCAGTACGTGATACTCCGTCTACCGCCTTTCCAGTTTCCTCACCGCGATCATCTAGTCAACTGCTGGCCTACTCCATCTAATGATGGCACATGCGATGTCAACATTGAGTATGAACTGGAAAACGAGGGTCTCGTCCTACACGATGTTGTGATATCTATACCACTCCCGTAAGCCCCTCTCCTCCCTCACTATCTGGGTCCCACTTATCTCCTTACAGAGCCGGCTCCTACCCAACTGTATCTTCACATACCGGCGAATGGTCTCTCAACCCCTCAAGCCACGCCATCGACTGGCAAGTTGGACACGTCGACATTGACGAGCGCTCTGGCACCCTGGAGTTCAACGTCGGGGGAGACGACCCTGGCGCGTTCTTCCCTGTCAAAGTTGCGTTCGTAGCCCAGGGCAGCGTTGCGGGCGTGCGCCTTGCGTCTGTCACAAAAGTGGAGAATGGCGAGGAAGTTCCGTTTTCGGAAGATGCCAGCGTCGTTGTGGATAGCTATACCGTCGTTTGATTTTGGAGATATGTAAGCGTTTCTGGCATTTTAAATGGAAGAGGGGATATTGCACACCCCAGAGAGGATCAGTTCAATTGTGTGCTGAATAGTTTCAAACATCGTGCTCCCTGCGCATAGCAATGTTAATTCAGAATTTGAAATCCGAGGAAGAAACCCACCTTTCAAAGTCCAACTCTTCTACTAAAACACCCCGTTTGTGCAGCTTAGGCAGACTACATTCCAGCATGCTCCGCAGAGCATACCCTCTGAGATAGCCTACCTCAATACAGAGTCCCCTGAGTGCGCGGAATTTAGGGCTGGAAAGAACCGTGTCTAACAGGCTCCAGTCAAAGGAGTTCAGAGTTTTGATTTTGTCGTCGGGATTTGGGTTCCACCCGTCCCAGAGCCTCATGAAAATCTCTGTTACCGTCGGCACAGAGACGGTAGATAGCATATGTACGAGGAGAGCCATGTTCGAGACCGAGAGATTCAGTTCAAATTTGAGTCTTTGAAGCTGAGTCGATTTGGCTAGTGTGAGGTGTTTGAAGAGGCCTTTGTCTGAGTATATGATGTCAGTAGTTGTATAATCATCGCAGGCCACTCGGAAGAATCAAGATGGTCAAGAAAGACTGGTACCACGCTAGACTGCGGTGCAAAACACCTCGTCCGCAATCTAGCATGGTTCCAATGGGCAATGATGGTCACATGAGAACTTACCGATGTCGTTGACGGACAATTTGAAGCAAAAGAACATGAACCGAAGAGAAACACAGCCTTCCAAGAATTTTCCAACTGCCTGCAACTCAACTTCCTCTGGAGTCAGCTCGATGTCCATGGAGGTCAGAAGGTGATTTGATGATGTCTCTTCAAGCATTGGAAGAAGGGGATAGCCCATAAGACCACGCCTGAATACTAGATACCGTAGTGGGAGACACCGCTTTGATCTACCGCGCAGTGTACACGACCGGTTTTTAACGCACTCCACCCCTCGAACGGTGAGTTCTAACAAACTGGAAAAGGAGAATATGAGCTGTACGAGCTCTCGCGACGAGCCAAGTTTCAGTTCCTGCAGCGTCAGTCTCGTGACGGAGGTGAATTGCGCTGTCATCATCAGAAAGCTCGGGTGGAGGTTACGCCAGTCGCAGTTGTTGAAGAGGACTGTCTGAAGTTTGGACAGGGGGCTGGCCAGAGAAAAAGGAACGAGATGGCTCCATTCTTGAAGCTTATCCTTTTGAGCACGCGTCCCCGTGGTGAGGTGAACGACGAAGCTGGCGATTTCTGGAGTTTGATTTAATAATGCAACGAAGTGGTCGAACTCCACTTTGTCGTAGATGGATATGGAGAAGTGAAGGTGGTGCCGACTGCGGAAGAGCCAGGCTCGACAGGTTAATGCGCATGCCACCAGCGTATTTCGGCGTAGTTTATTATTTTCGTGTGCAGAGTTGTCTGCGACTTTGAGCGAGGGCACGCAGTCGATTATACGCTCACAAACCTCGAGGGGAAGGCGAGAGATAAGGATATGCCGCTGAAACCAAATGCGAGGGCTCTCAACAACAGAAGCTGAGGTAGCGTCTCTGACTGATGCCCGGATACTTTGAGATTTGTAGTTTTGGTGAGAGGCCATTGATAGATTGCTTGTGAATTGATTTTGTGAGAGATGATAGTCAACGTAGTACCTACCATCGACGAGTCGGAGTTCACGCGGAGGGAGTCGGGCCTAACCGAACCGGAAAGCTGAGCTCCAGGTCTGGGCGACTATATTTGTATTCCAACTCCGTTGAAGTTCGAACAGCAACTTCATGTCAGTAAAATGCAAAGATGCAGCTGCTGTATCGAGCTGTGAGTCTAAAGATACAAACTTTATTTGTGTATCCGCTATTAATTAATTAAATCTCTTCATATGTCACCATAGATTCATATCGCCAATGGATGAAACAACCCCTAGGAAATCTGAATCCCCGAATACCGCTGGAGATATGCGAGCGAGTCATCGATTCCATACCAGACCGTAAAAGCGACACAGATATACTCCTCCGGGAATACGACAGAATCTTGCGCGACACCCTGCTGGCTTGTGCCCTAACGTGCCGGGCATGGTTACCACGCAGTCGTCTCCATCTCCATCATAGCGTCGCCTTGCACGACAAGGACGAACTGGGTCGGTTCATGGACGTGCTACGGGCTAGTCCAAAAATCGGGCCATATGTCCAACTTCTGCATGTTTCTCAGCACGGCGGAGATGCAGATTTAGACGAATCAGAAGCCCCACCAGATACATATTCGCATCTCATTCCACTGAATCTCGCGCAGCCTCTTTCAAAGTTGCAGACCCTTGCTTTTGAGGAGGTGAATTGGGCGAATCTTCATCCGAGCTTTCTGGCCATGGTCACCAAATTCACGACGGTCAAGATCTTGGACCTCTCACTGGCCAAGCCAATCTTTGCTCGTGACTTACTACGGATCCTTGGGTCTTTTCCAAGCTTAACAGACCTTTCTGTGAAAGCAGAATGTCCTGTAGGCCGTTCATGTAAAATCAACAAGAGGCACAAACGCACCATCGTCCTCACATTCTTATATTTCATCGTTGTCGGCGCTGGTAATGATCTACTCACTTATTTTCATGAGACATCGTCCATACGCCTCCTCAACATATTGATGTTTGACTGGAACCAGTCAATATCCTTGGAAACGTTGAACGACGCTTTAGAAGAGTGTGTAAATCTTGTCCAGTTCACGCTGGTGATGCATGATCCAGGTCGGTCTCTACGATATGTCTCGTAACAGGGCAAAGGGAACTGATACCAAGATCACTCTAGTGGAAGGCACCTTAAGCCTCTCGGGTCTCAGCAAACTGCAACGCCTTTACTATACTGCTCACTTCTTGGATACACATATCCCCTTCTTCAACCAGCTCATAACATCTACACGCTCGGGCGGCTTGTCTGAAGTCATACTTCACCTCTGGAGCGTTGAAGACAATCTCTCCGCCCGTGAACTCGTGGAACAGGTTGATTGGAAACCAACAGACGATGCCCTCTCACATACAAGATTCAAGGGTCTGGAGCGGGTTAACATTCGGGTGGATCTCCGAGATACTTCGGGTGACTGTTCCAGTTTAATCCGTACCAAGCTTCCCTTACTTGAGAAGCGCGGAGTGCTGAGCACACGTTTTCGAGGTGAACAAACAGTTTAAATCTTGAACGTCTTCAGCCATCCCCGTAATAAACGTACAAAAACGGTTTTAAATCCCTTGCCAAACTAGAAATCTAATAGTATTCATACATTCTTGCAAGTGGTACACGAACACTTCTCTGTTTTGATGGTACAAAACGCTACAGGTACACGGAGGGGTTTCCCACGACGCTTTGGAAGCCGATGTGGCTTCCAACCCATGAATGGATGCATGGGGTGGATGTCGTGGGTAGCAAGCGACGAAGACTCTCTCGCGCGGTGTCGGCGCACGTCTGCCTGGGAGTTTTGTCGGATAGAGGGGCCAGTAAGATATCATCGATCAATGATGGGTGACTTTCATTTTGAGCTCCCTTCGCCAGATGTTGTGGATGGACAAGGTGGACAAGTATCAGAAAGATTAGGCATGGGTATGACATTGGACCTGGAAGCCACAGTGCCACCGGAGCCCAAAGACCATCCCCATCTGCATAGTCCCTGTAATCCCCAGATGATGAAATTGACGGCGCGGTGACAGCCGAATATCAAGTACTGCAAAGTGAGGAAGGTCCCCGCAGCGCAGCACATGATAAGAACCGCAGTAGGCCAGGCGTCCCAAGCGACCACGAGGAGGAAACTTGTCAGCGAGCATGTTGAGACCAAAAGGCAGAGCGTCGGAAATCGGCAGGTGAGGCAGAAAAACAAGTAGCCATTGTAGACATCCCGAGCGCGATTCTGTAGGAACGTTATCAGCAGTGAGAAAGGTGTATGTACATAATCGATACATACCTCGAATTTTGCAACATCGACACTGCTGTAAAGGAAGAGGAACCAGACGTCTGCGACAAGACCTATGGCAGCTGTGATACTGCCAAAGGTGACTGATCGCAGAGCGAAACCATCGATCTCGTATAGGGTACCAGCTGAATACCCGAATACTGCGGCGTTTAACCTGGTAGGAAAGATATGTAAGGCTGGGATTTGCGCTTAAAAATGGGAGAAACGTACGTAGCAAGAGCGAGCAGCGATGCTCCAACGGCATACCACTCCGTTAATAGCCTACGCAGAACGACCCCAGAATCACATAATGGGTCGCTCATTTCTCGGTAAGGCGAGAATTTATCCAGGATGACCTCCATCAAGGATAATGACTCCTCGTTCTCCCCCACTTGCCCCGTGTGCTGTGGAAGTATTGGCATTATCTGAGGGGATGAATCCTCACAGGCTGATCCTGTGTCCCACTGATGGTGCATAGGGTCGACGGTCGTGGGATCCCAAGGCTGATCTTCCTCTATATCCTGAATGTAGGGGAAATTCATATGTGGAGGGGATGGGGGTCGCGACAATGAGTAATCAGTCTCAGAGACGTCAGAGACGTCGGGATCCTCGTCTGAGGAACCGACACAATATCCTCTGATTTTGGGTCGCCTTCTACGCTTCTTGAGCCCGGAAATGCTTGAATCAGGAAGAATGTTTTCGGGGCATTCCCAAGGTTCTTCTGGCTCCGTTGGCGTTTCTACAGGTGAACATAAGTAGGGCAGTCGTGTTTAGGAAATAGGATGATAACACACGAAGTCCAGTTAGATCAGTTCCATCATCGGAGAACTCCTCATCGCAGCGGCTGGAAGGAGAGATCAACGTCGACGAGCTGGGGGACTCCAGTTTGCTATGGTCTTGGGGCGATCGAAGACGGAGGATCAGAGCAGTACAATTCGATTGCCGCGTACCGCGAATCGTAAAGGTTCTCATCTTTGCTTGTGGGAGTTTTAGTTGGAGACTGAGGTCTATGTGCACTGTCGTAAATCGACCAATTCGAGTCTAACTTGAGAATACTCACCAGAGCCTATATGTCCCTGGCCCTCCAGAGCCCCACCGAGGGATAGAAATGCTGACCCAATCAGATGACGCTTTCTGCTCTTTTTCTTGCTATGCGGCTTGTGCCAGACCTTGATGTCAAGGCGAGTGGTTTCGTCCACGTCATGCCTGGAAAGATATATAAGTCATGTACTAGTTGGAGCTACTGCAATACGCACAATGAGATTGGGATTTTGAGGTTGGGATTTTGGCCGTCACAACCAAGGACGGTTTCTGGCAGCGTTTGCTCCCTATCAACCATGGTTACCGAGACGATCGGTCTCCAAGACTTTGCTGGTCGTATAAACTGTATGCCTTGCATACGGACTATTGTAAGGTACCAAGGCCTGTCACATATTCAGTGAGCTGCAAAGACAGGTGCACATTTGATAGACATACTCCTCAGAGTTGGATACATCCATCTCAGGGCTGTTGTAGCTGTTATTCTCCCAGGATGTGTGTTAGGTATATAAGGTATCAAGGTATCGAATGTCAAGGAAGAGGTATAACGAAGCCAGTTCGATGAGATATGTTTGGTTGCTCGTCGAGAGAACCTGAGGATGCTGTTGCCGTTCCCCCTCGGACACTGATGGGTAGGTATGAGTCTTCCACGGAAGTGGAATAAGAAAGAGTTAGGAAAACATTGCGAGGACATTTCGCAGTGATATATAGTGGTGGTCCATCACGCCCTTGCACAGCATTATATTTGGTAAGCGCCCTACTCGAGGGCGGTGTATAAGAATAGTAGCAACACTTGCTATTAGCTATTCCTTTAGTATAATTACGATCATAAAGAAGATCAGTAGCAAGCCGCAGCCCAATAAAAGATAGATTACGCTCCGGGCAAGGCAATGAACAGAGTAGCCATTTAACACTGCGGATGCCTTCCATATCATCCACTCTGTTGATTGCTTTGAATACCAGTGCGTGAGCATGTATAAGCCTTCATATATCTGATACTCGAACAAGAACTCACGATGGAATTACTACGATCGCTTCGCCCGGTAACACATCGTCCTTTGGCAGCTGCGCACACAGCAGATTAGGGTGGAACGCACTGGGACTTCTAACTCAGGAGCACTTCCGGCCAGAGATATCTGATTACCCCTGCGCTATAGTCGAATGAATATATAGGCGTAGTATCTCCAAGCGTGATAGAAATAAACGGGTATAAAAGTGAAATAATTTCCATCTAATCGACCCATGTTGGTTCAGTCTGGAACTTCGCTCGAGGGAGATACGGCCCATCTTTGAGGTCCAGTGCTTCCATGCGTATCTTCATCGTTCGGTGTAGGAACAGCCCATCTGAGCCTTCCCTGTATAGCTTCCTGCCACGTCCCAAGTTCATGAAACTGAAACACTCTGCGGGTCAGATTCTGGAGAAGAAACATCACCAGTACGAAAATAAATACATACGTGTACTCCTTCAGCCATTTCTTTTCTTCAGTGCGAACCCAGCGCTTGACAGGCATCATTTCCAGCATCCACCAGAATGGCTTCAGCCTGAGCTGGTCGTAGATGGGACAGAGCGCGTCAATTGCGTCTGCCTCTTCTTCGGTCAAAGCGCGTTTCTGTTTCTTTGCAACAGGCGGCAAGATCGGAGGGGTATATAAAGGCTCCGGACGTACGATCACCTCAGGGTATACTGAGTCGGGGTCGAGACTGATGTCACGAAGGGATTTGGTGAGGAAGAGGATGCCCGTATTGGTTCGGAAGCATTCGCGGATCATCCACCGCAGGGGTATACGAGCGAGATTATGCTCTACATCGTTCTTCACGGAGCCACCACCGACGTCTAAAGTGCGTCAAATGAGACCAAGTGAAAGGTCTAGATGTACAATAAACACAAACCGCAATGACATCCCGCAAACCAGACCTCACGGACGTCTGTTTGCCAGGGCGAGTCGCCCGGGTGCCTGAACAGGTTTGGCTTAAATTTGGCTCTTCGTTCATCCGCGCTGATAGCGTGACGGAAAGTCTTCAGCGTCCTGCACTGCATCGTAAACGGGAGACTGCGGCCTATGATTCCGACGGACGATACAGTGTCCCAAACGCCCAGGAACTCAATGGGAACATCCATAGAAAATGTTTCTCTGAATTTGGAGGTTTGGTGCCAGTTCTTGGTCTTGTACATCTTGTATGCGAAAGGTACTTGTTGGTGATTGCAAGCCGGCAACACTCCTACCTACATACCAAGATGTAGAGTAAGAAGTCGTGCAACAGATGACAACCAATAGACTGACTGTACTGATCATCCCAGCCAAGGCACGCGCTGTATAAGCCCCACGAGAGAATCCAAATATGCAAATCTTGTCTCCTGCCTCGTCTGCCCAGATTTCAACCTGATGAAGCGTTACGATAAATGAGCGCACTCACAGTTCTGCATCAAGAATTCGTAGCCGGCTGGGTATGATAAGGGATAGTCTATGAGGAGATGGGATACGTAAGTTACTGATACAAGCGTACCAAGAACGTGTGCGGACAAGTTCCATGCAACGGCTCCATCCATTATTTTCGACATCTTGTTCACAATTGGTGTCGCAATGTGAGGTGAAGTGTAGGTTCCAATACCAGCCTAGAAAGATCATGCTAAGCAGCTCTTACAGTTATCAACTCGGACAATGCTGGAACATACCTGGTAATACACCATTTGCTGTCTCCGGTCATCTTTCTTCAGCATGGAAAAGAAGTGCACAACATTAGAGTTCTATATGGGAGACAAATCCCTCGCTAATAAGTCCGGACCCTAACTGCAACCAAGAGATACTCACGTCTTCATCATATTGGTCCCCTGTGCCGTCAAAACACAAGACTAGAGTCCGAGCGGAATGAGTAGGTGGGGTGGTGGGCGGTACTGTCGTATGGCCACTGGTTGACGCAGGGTGCTTTAGTGAATGCTTAGAAGGAGACATGGCGCGTATCTTGTGTAATGGCAATGAGGCTTGGTGAAGTGAGAAGGCAGAGTATACTTGCAGGAAGGGGTTTGGTGGACGATTAAATGAACCTACGCTGGCCGGGTGCAGCAAGGCATCAGAAAAGCCAGATTGCCGAGCCGGATTTGCATCTTAACCGCATAGCATATCTGAAAGTGTGTAGCCTGAGGTAAAATCCATCAGTGATCAGGGAAATCTTCACTAAAGACCGATCGCGGATGTTTGAGGTGAGGCGTACTAGTGATGGTCAGCACATTGATGTACAAAACTAATGCAATACTGTACCATTTCACAACAAGTGTTGATGAGTGAAGTAGAGGTCGCACCAATTGAAGGTAATCCAGCAGCACCATAGGGATTAGACATATGATGTTTATCGCCCACCGGGGGCGACCAAACACGTAATGAAGTAGCAAAGACCATGCTATTGACAACCGCGCTACGGTGATCTCGATAACCCTTTCTGCTTAGCTGAGTTCCCTTGGCTCTCGGTGGGTGAGGACAAGGTTCCCTCCGAACCGGAAGAAAGACACTCACCGGCGTATGGCTGTAATTTACAAAGCGTGGTACTTGCAGGTGGTGCCTGCGTTGTTATCATCCCTCTCTCTATCTGGCGGGTTAGTTCTATTTCTTTCCATTCGTATATGATACTGCCCTGAGCACTGAGCATGCGGCAGTGATAGTCGAGGAGTCTGGGAGCTGCGTCCGGCATGGCCGAAAAGACAAGTATGCTCATGTGTATGTAAGTCATTATTTAACCAATATACAACCCATTTATAGCATTTAAATCGGTTCAATTTCTGCTGGGCCGACCATGTTAGTCCAATAGAACAAATCACAACGAGCAGAACACTGCTACACTCTCTCAAAGTACACGATTGCGGTCTCCTCCAGTGGTCTGTCACGATCCGCATTTGGCAGGGACTCAGCATCTAAACCATCGGGGAATGCCAAACCTTGAACTTTACCACCCTTGACAATAAACTCCCCACTGTACCGGTAACCGCCATCGATACGCGCAACAAAGGGCGCCTTATCCTTTCCGTATCCCTCGGGGAAGATCGTAAATGCTTGGAGGTCAAATTTGTTGCCTTCAACGGGGATGATCTGAAGATGACTCGTCCAGACTCTAGGCCATGCGGCGTATAAACCCGGGGTGTCATTGTGAGTCAGGACAGTCGCAAACGTTGTGAGCACTCCCCAGCAGTAATTGGAGGTGCTCATTGGGGAGCAAAGGGTGAAGGCGCCGTAGCCGGGGTCGCTGTATGTGCCTTCGTAAGCTTCGAGAGGAAGCTCCGGTTCGGGATACGACTGCGTGCTATCCTCGTGCACGGGCATACTATGATACATGGGTGACAATGAGGATGCCCAGTTTTGTGAAGTCGGAGGTTCAAAGCCGAGGACATTGTGCACGAGGCTATAGCCTGCAGCTTGGAGGACCTCGTAACCCGCATCGGAATTGACCATGGCTACAACTCCGAAGCCGTCGTATGGGAAGAATGCGGTGAAGGTTAAAAACCCGGGCAAGCCACCGTTGTGAGTTATCATCTGTTTTGTTTTCGGGAATAGTAAGCAATGTTCAGTGTCTTGATTGTACAGGGATATAGGAAATGTACCTCGTGTCCTTTATAAGATAGACGGATCCAACCTAGGCCATAGCCCAGGAAGGAAGAGTCCGATGTTGGCGCACTTCCGAATATAATCGAATGTGCACTGGTGGCTTCGACGAAAGCTGATGCAGGAACAATTGTCTCGTTCGACACAGGATCTATCCCTTCATTGATCAGCATTGAAAGCCATTTACTCTATGCACCAGCAATCGTTATTAACGATATTCTCGTGACGGAACGTGACAGCTGCTCACCATATCAACCGAATTGGATACAACACCCCCTGCACCAGCCACAAAGTCTGCAACACTCGGGTCAGAAAACCAGAAAGGTATCCTACGTCGGTTGCTGGTGAACGTTTGGCTAAAGTTTGGCAACTTTTCTGCTTGATTTGAATAGACCGTGGATGTCATATTGAGTGGTTCAAAGATGCGCTTTCGGACAAAAGACGTGAAAGACATCCCGGAATATGTGGCGATGATGTAGGAGCCAAGGACATACATCTGCAGGGAAATTTAGCATTCAATGGAGAGCGAACATCAAGTGACCAAGCAATGTTACCTGATTATTGTAGTACCAACGCTCCCGAAGTTCACAAACCGGCCTGAGGTGTTGCATTTTGTGGATCATATCAGAAACAGTATCACCCGGTGCGTACGACGCATCGTGCCTGTACAAACCATCAGCCTAAACGCTAACGCGTCACAAGCACAGTATAACCCCCAACACACTCACCTCGGAAGACCGGAAACATGGCTCAAAATATCCTTAACATTCGCTTTCTCCGTTGCCCATTCATCTACGAGATTCCACTCAGGCAGAAGATGCTTGATTTTGGTGTCCCATGTGAACGTACGTAGCTTCGGGGGTAGAACTGTAACGTTCTTGCCTTGAGCGAAATCATCGATGAGGATTCCTACGGCTGCAGATAAGAAAGCTTTTGAGCAGGAACCAATGTTGAAGAGAGTCTGGGGAGCATCAAAGCGTGAATCAGATATTGTTGTAGTGTGAGGTCGATAGAAACAAACGTCATGAGTGACTTTATTCCCATCCTCTGTCATGTTCCCCCATGCTCCGTACTCTTTTTCTACCTCTCTCTTTCCACTCAAGCGTACAACACCGACCGAAAGTCCGGGAACATCTGACCTGTCAAGTAGTCCTTGTAAGTAGGAAGACAGTTCCGGGGTGATTGTCTGGTGGCTTTTGGTATTGACATGTTGTGCAGGCCCTGCACCGAGAGGTATTTGTTTCGCACTGGAGGCTACTATGGTAAGTGACGCAGCAAACACGCAAGGAAGAACGAGGGATCTGAACATAGTGCTTGATTTCCAGCCGTCCTGTGTGGTATTCAAGGTCGATCCACAACTTGAAGAGAAACCTAGGAGAGGACTTACTTTACTGGTTTATCTCAAGTTGCTACGTTTCGTTCGAATGGCAACTCTGGCAGCTCCCGTGCTAATGACTGCCCGTAGCATGAACCATGTGCATGAGACCGCCGCAGTACCTACTGGCACCGGATTGCCGCTCGTACCCAATATTGTCATATCAGGTTGTACAAATTCCGTCTGAAGCAGGTCGTCGTACATTTCAGAAATTTGGACTTGAACTGACATACCGTAGTACTGGTGGCCCATGTCGGTTCTCAGAGTGCACAACCCACTCGTTGTTATTTATAGCAGATATAAACAGCAGTGGCTTCTTGTCATCAAAACTTGAACGAGAATGTCGAGGTCTGTGACCAAACTTGAATGATATAACTCCGACCTACTCCGACTCGGTCCCGCCAGCGGCTAATTCCAGCTTGAGGAGATGGATTCTGCCGCTGCGACAAGTAAACCCTGTTAGATAGAGACTTACATACAGCGATATTGGAGGTATGTTCTTGTACAGACATGCCGCTATGTTACCCAACACTATGCATCTCCCAATGGACCACGACACTTGAACTCGTACCCTCTCGTACCCAATTCATCGGAACGATATCTGCTTGACGGACAAAGTCATCTTACCGCGATACAAGTCTAGACGACATTCTCACATATAGCGACAGAGAGATCAGAGGATCTATCGGAATGGAAAGAAGGGTCAGACAAGGTCATAGATCAGAGTGCAGGAAGATGTATGTGTAGTCTATAAACTCTTGCTTCGGTCACTTACACGTTGTTCCTGATACGTTGCAGGTCAAAGTCGACGTGCAGAAGAACGCTTACGGGCCCGGACAGACCACAACGCACCCTCTACATGAAGCACAAGAAGTTGCTCGGGACATTGTACACAGCATTCGACAAAAGCTCTCCCCAGGGAATCATACAGAAGGGAAAGCCGAAACGTTCGCCAAGACCGACTGACATCTGCCGAGAGTCACTTTTAGACTAGTAGTAATAGGTATGTTGTCGAGGGATGTGAAGTCTTGTATCCGAATTTATAATGTTTTATCTTGTAGAGTTACTTTGATAGTATTGATGGGAGAACTCGTATGTAAAGGTACGGATGATCGCACTCTCTCACCCAGCATATCCGTTGAGCTGTCAATTTCTGTTGTTTTCAGGTCGTTAATAGATAGCTTATCTTCCCTGTGTTTATGTCGGCCTCCGTGGACGCAATACAACTCAAGATTGGACCTTTACGCCGCATTGTCAGGGCAGGATTCGGAACAAGATATTTTGTCCGTCAACCTCGTCATTGTAGTGTTCAACTTGCTTATCCCCAGAACAAAGTTTGATTACCCTCATGTATGGACATCAGCGGAATCTTATCTGTGGTTACTTATAAAGCATCACAAGTCCCTGAATCCTCATTGTACCTGTTCTGGATTCGTATGTTAACAATTCCCTCACATGATTCCTTCGAGTCGCCGGAACTAACACCATTCAACCTGTCGCTCCAGGATCTGCATGGATCGCAATCATCCTACCTACTGTCAGCTATGCGCTGATGACTCAGTGTTACCTAACACAGACGGCGTGATAGTAAGTCATTGCATCTCCCTACGAAACTTGTATCGGAAAGCTCAACGATAGGAAAGCTTGAATCCGAGATATCTACCAGCCGCCTAGCTCTTGACCGTCTTTCATATGACGATCCTCAACAATGGCATTCACTCTTCCATCTCGGACAACTCCTCTATGTTCGTTTTGAACAGTTAAGAGTACATCGGGACCTAGATGAGGCCATCTCGCTCCACCTTTCCGCCCTACACTTCCGTCCTTTGGGTCATGTCGACCGTTTCAACTCGCTCTATCGCTTGTCCATCTATACGCAGACCCGCTACCAGCTGAACAATCTGGTAGAGGATCTCGAAGCTGCCATTGATTATGGCACGGAAGCAGAAGAACTCGCCCGCGCAATCAATCATCCTTACTTGACATGGGCACACTACTGCATAGCAGGAGTGAAGCTGCACGATAATACAATTCCTTCTTCCTGTGAAACAACCGCTCCTTCCAATACAACCGCAGAGATTCGGTTTGCTTCCGCAAGACTTCTCGCTGATGCTGGTCGCAAGCGTGGTCATACCTCGGCGTTACGAGCTTATAAACTGGCGTTGGTCTTGGTAGAGCGCTGTCTTACCACACGGTTTACGATTTCCCGCCAGCGGAGCTTCCTGATTAGTGACGACGTTCGAACATTGTCGTCTACGGCGGCCTCCTGTGCTATTGAAATCGGAGATTTAGCCTCAGCCGTTGAGGTGCTTGAGCAAGGACGTGGGCTCGTGTGGTCCCAGGTTCGAGATAATAGATATCCACTGGAAAATCTCCCGGACGTAGCTCCAGAGCTGACAGAGGCATTCAGAGAGACCCTTGTCCAGTTGGAACTTCTGTCCATGAGCTCTGACGACGTCCGAGTCTCTTCCGAGGAAAAAGCTGCGTATAAGTCCCACCTGCTAGAACGATGGAACGATACCCTCCAGAAGATCCGAGAGCTCCCTGGCTTTCAAGACTTCTTACGTCCAAGACCGCTCAATAGCCTTCGTATGGCAGCTGCGGAGGGTCCGGTCATCATCACCAACCTGGATACTCTCCGCAGCGATGCGATCATCATGCAAAGTACTGGCCCATTGAGCTTGGTTCCTTTGTCTACAGATCTTCCTCGCCTCCTCTCGGGTCTTTCAAAGATAATGGATCGAATCAGCGAGCAGGGGCGGGCTGATAGACCGTGGCAATACCCCGGCGGACCTGCGCAAACTCTGACGTCTATTTTACAATCCCTATGGAGATACGTCTGTAGCCCTGTCGTGGAGAAATTACTTGCTATGGGTATACCCGAAGGATCTAGAATTTGGTGGTGTCCGACCAAAAATCTATCATCGATGCCTCTCCATGCAGCAGGTCCGTATACAGATACAGGAAAAAACCTGCCCGACATATTCCTATCGTCGTATGCACCGACTTTGGCATCCCTTATCAGGGCACGAGTGAGTTTGGCGGATGGAACCATGATACGTGGCGTTAGACTGTTGGCGGTCGGGCAATCCCAAGGCCTGTCTCAGGTATATAATCTTCACTGCTACTACCCTGTTGTATCGACCTGATTATATTTGATACAGGTAAAGGTGGAATTGGAACACCTTAAAGAATTGTTTGCTGCAAGGGCCATGATCAGGGACGGCTATGACGCAAGTCCAACAACAATCCTTGACGACATATTGATACGTGAACACTCCTTCATACATTTTGCATGCCACGGATACGTGAACGGCACACTGCCCTTCGAGTCTTATTTTGTGCTGCACAAAGACAAACTATTCCTGAGACAGATCATGGAAGCATATGTACCACACGCGGAGCTCGCGTTTTTGGCTTCGTGCTATAGCGCCGTTGGGGATTCAGAGCAATCTCCTGACGAGCCCATCAGTCTCACTGCTGCCATGCAAGTAGCCGGTTATCGATGTGTCGTCGGCACCCTCTGGACGATGTTCGACGAAGATGGTCCGCGCCTCAGTAAGGACTTCTATGGCTATTTGTTACGAGGAGGGATCGAGAATGTTGATTTCAGGGAGTCTGCTATGGCGCTGCATCTTGCAGTTAGAGGTATGCGAGAACGGGGTATTCCAGTGGAGCGCTGGAGTACGTTTGTACACATAGGCATCTGAATATTAATGCGAACAAGAATCCAAATAATGATATTGCAAGGATAAGCGCAGTGAATTGTGATACATGAAGGATTTTACTACTAGAGAAGTTTCTCCAGCGGGGTGATGACGGTCCCCATCTATATAAAATGATTGAGTCAGAGATGATTCCTACCAAACACGTAAGTTCAACGATACCCACCTTTTTAACAACCTTAGGAAGCGTCCCGCGCTGAAAGCCCACTCTGGTGTTCCACTCCGACCCAATAGGAGTGTCCATATTGCGCTCAAATTGCGCTTTACTAGTGTAAGGATAAGGCAGGTCCTTGACGAGGTACTTGGCAGCCTTTTTGTCGCGCTTTTCGGAGATAATGACGTGTGACTTGTTATAGTCTGTCCTGGTGGTTGGGTTGATACCTGCAATTTTCTTGATAAGGTAAGACTTATGTGGGGCCTTCTTGGTACCCGCGCCACCCCACGAACCCTAGTACCGAAGGTAAGTGTATGCACGCCTTTACTTATGTATCAGAAAACTTACCCAACCCTGGAGTGTAGTGTCAACCTCCTTAGGGGCGTCTTCTTGGATCTCCCGTCTTTTGGCTTCAGCGAAATCCTGGACAATGGTATGAGTTTAAGAACGGAGTTGAGGCAGCTTCGTATTGAGCATACCTGAACCACATTATCGCCCGCGAAGGCAAGAGCAACTAGATCACGTTGTTCAAACGCTCTCACGCCCTTTCCCCTGCCCTTTCCCTTGCGTTCTAAGGCTTGTTCCTGTTCATCAACTTCACTGTTGGCTTCAGGATCTTCTTCCTCCTCTCCGGCGCTTGCTTTGAGCTTGTTGAGCTTTGCGGATTGCTCCTTCCGTTTAGACTGCGATGATGGACCTGCAGTCGAGCTTGCTGTGCCCAATGTCATGACGTTCGACATGGTAACATCGACCGTGGCATCCTCTTTAGCCTTTTCTTTCTCCTCCTCGCGTTTCTGCACTCGTTTGCGCAGCTTATTCTTCGACTTCTCCGCGCCAGCACTATCCTTGCTGACAACGACCTCGTGTTTTTTCTGTGTGGTCTTTGAGGACGAGCCTTCGCGTGGTGTCAGCCATGGATTGACTTCTTCGGGTAGGAGAACGGGGCGCGTCGACAGCGGAGAAGTGGTGACAGGGGATTCAGGCTGACCATCTTGAGGAAAGTCAGTAGACTTCAGTGTAACACTGGAGGTATCTGAAGCCAACGACGGGAAGGTATTGAGAAGGACAGGCTAAGGTTGCAAATTTAATGATTTGGCGACACACCAGAGCATATAAACTTACCGCATTACCAGGCCGGTAGGAAACACGCCCACCAATGCGCTCCACTGCGGCGTCCTGGGACGGTTCGTGACTATCACTGCCGTCGTCGCTATCTCCGTGTATCTGCCCGCCCATTTCCCTGACAAAGTCATCTGCCATTCGGTCTGCTCGCTGCTTATCCCTTATCATTGCATCCTTCATAAACTTCATCTCAAAGATGCTCTTTCCTTTCTTCCCTTCTATCTCTTCATCAACGCCGCTCACCTCCTGAAGTTTCTCCAGCTCGTCAAACGCGCTTCTTTTGATCCGCTGAATGGCATCCTCGCCTTCCACGTCGCTCTCATCATCCTCATCCTCACTTTCATCTCCACTTCCTCTACCCTGTATCCTCCGCCGGAGTTTTTCACCCCTATCCAGCATCTCCCCAATGTCTCTCCTTTGGTCCTCGTCGAGCTCTCCGCGGGCTTTCATTGCCTTAGCCCACTTGCCCGTATTTTTGTGCCGCAAAGTCGCACGTTCTCGGGCCCGGTCCATCTCCCGCTTCATTTGACCGTCTTCGTCTTCCTCATCGTCTTCATCGAGCTCGCCAAGCTTAGCCGCGAGTTTCGCCTTGTCTTTCTTCCTTATCCTTCGATAAGCCTTGCTCTTGATTTTCGCAATACGCTTTGCCTTGGCTTCGTTGCGGAACATGAGGTCACGCATCTTGGCCAGCTCGCCGCGGCGGGCCGCTACTTCTTCCACTGAGAGGTGGTTCATTTTGAGTGCCTCTGTCTGAGAAAGATCCTCTTCGCGCATTTTTGCAGACTTCAGAAGCTTGTCAACTGCACTTTCAAGCTCAGTCGTCGGCTGCACCGAAAGTAAGCGATGTTTTCAGACAGCAAGATTCGATATATACCTTAAACTTCGCCATCAGTTCTAGGTTTGAAGTCCTGCCTCTACTTTCGGCTTGGAGAGGAAAGCTCAGATGTTCCGCCTAAATCAAGCTTCAGTATGAGTGAGCTAAATCTGGCCGATTGATTCATACCTCTTTAATCCTCTTCATAGTTGCACTCCATTTATCAATCTCTTCCTTCGTCTGTTCGTACGCTGCCTCGCGGTCTAGCCGGTCCTGCGTTCGCTGGGGAAGGGGAGCTGCTAAAGTCTGTGTTTTTGACGAAGCGAGGACCTTGGCAGACTTTTTCAAGGACTGTAGGTTAGATGACGATGCAAGGGGGGCGAGAAGGTCGTCCAAATTGAGCTTACTCGCACCTACGCATGCTATGAGGGATTTGTCTCAACAACTACGATGCAACTCACCTGCAGCTGCAGCAAATTCACTTTCTGTCCCGGTCTGCGTCTGCTCCTTCAAAAGTCGTCGTCTTTGCTTCCGATCCTGACCCGCGGGTGTCTCTGCAGCATCGTTGTCGTCGGGAACCTTGCGCTTTTTTCCTGTGTCGAGGCTGGTGATAAATGTCTCCAGATTCTGTAAAGCGCTGGCATCCGCATCGTCTTCCGACTCAGATACGGAGATAACATCCTCGGATGCATCCTCAACCTCGTCTTCATCCATTTCCTCGTCCTCACTTTCTCCCTCGCCTAACCTTATATCCGTTTCGGCATTGTTTTCCTCCTGAGGCGTCTTTGACTTCTCCTGTCGACGTGCGCCAGGTTGTTTCTGCACCTCTCCTAGATCATCTTCACTCTGTGGGTCTCCTCTGCCATCCAGGATGTCCAATACGTCGATGAACTCATCAGGATCACCTTCTTCCTCTTCCTCTTCATCCGAAGCTTCTGCTTCGTCTTCCTCAGGTTCATCCGCGACGTCTTCGTCGGTGTCCTCATTGAGATCCACTTCGGCGAACCGTACGGCTTTAACACCCTGTCCGCTTGATGTTTTATTGGTCTTATTTTTGGAGTTTGATTGTTTCTGAAAAGAGCGTTTTCCCGAAACCGTATCGTGTGAGAACGAATGCTAGTTCACAAAACGAGAGAGAAAACGCACCTTGTCGTAAGAGAAACCGAATCCTGCGAATCTTTCCTCATCGCTTTCATCGAAGGCAGCATCGCTATCGATATCCTCATCTTCGTCTTCTCCAATCCCACCTTCATCATCGTTCTCCCCGACCAAACGTGGCTTAAGACTCTTGCCTCTTCGTTCTCCGTCACCTTCATCTTCGCTTCCACCCACATCTTCTCTCGGAGCCCCTGCCAACTCATCTTTTTCCAGTTCCAATTTGACCTTTGAACGGCGCACTCTCTCCGGCTGATACTCGTATACGTCGGATGCATTGGAGAGAACTTGGGATTTCAGCGATTTGCGCTTCGCATATCCCGAAGCGTTTGCTGATTTCCGAGATCCTTGAGGTTTCTGTGTTCTGTTAGATCCAGGAGGTCTAGCCATAACCTCGAACTCGGCGGAGGGGGGAAGCGTAGATGATAAAGGTTGTGGACGAACTGTCCTGATAATTTATGTTTCAATAAATTCAATTTGCCAAATTCGTGCTTAAGCGCCTTCCCATCAGAATACCCACGTGGTACCACGTGATTTTGTCTTTTAAAAGCAGGTTAATCCGGCGTCTTACTTGCTAAAAATTTCCTCCTTTTCTCTCGTGTTGAAAAAGTCCGTCGAACGCAGATTGCAAAGGAACGTATACTGGTAAGTTCCATCTGTTCACGTCTCGATATGTTTATCATATTTTATGATGAGAATCATTCGTAAACTCAGCTCACTTCGACGCCCAACGGGCAAAGAGAATAACGCGATTATATTTCTGAATCATTCGCTCGAACCATATCTTTATACCCTCGCTGACCATCTATTCCTAGGTGAACAGATATAAACTTCATGATAGAATCTCTGCTGCCGCATAGCCCTACCATAGACATCGTTTAGCCATTCAATATTATATTCCACTATTCGGTATCGGATCATGCGAATTCCCACCTAGTTGCCTACTGGATGCCCCTGTGCTGGTCTAACTGTTATAAGGTCCTTGTATCCGCCTGGTTTCATCAGCACTGCAAATCATGTATCACGACCATACCATCCGACAAAGAATCTATTATCAGTTACAGTTTACTTCCACAACGCCTTTCAAACTCTTGTCCTTTGTAGTGCGCCGACATCATCCTTCAAAGGAAATTGTACCAAGTCCCATTGTGATAGATTGTGACCCTCTAATCGCTTGTACCTTTAAAAAGTTTTGAGAACTTCTCGCTTGCCCGTCGGATCTGCCATGTCTGAGACGTCGATTAGTACAGATGGCCTATACACGGAAGGGTCCGTAACTCACAAATTCATAAGTCTTCACCGCATCCTCGTAGGAACTGAGTATCTTGTCTTGTTGTCCAGAGGTGTTATTCTCAACAACGTCTATGAACGTAGACATCTCCGTATAGAATGGGTCGTCCTAGACATATTCAAAACGTTTGTCAAATGCCAAGCTTGAGAAGTTGGTCGCCTACATCTTCATACGTGTACGTGACTATGGAGACACCGTGGCGATTAAATATAGATCGAAAGAAACTCAGTAGTGTTACAGACCTTCCTCTTGATGTCCTGGTCGGCGGACGTATAGCTTGGGCGTGCCATAAGGATCGACCAATCTCATCTTGTATCCGTCGGCATAAACCTCAAACTCCGTATCGTAAGTAGTACCTTATATCAGATTTCAGCTATACCGTAAATTTAAGAGCACTGATGCACTCACCATGCAGGACAATCGCGTGCGTGAGATTGCCAACAGCACCGCCTTTGTACTTCCATGTCGCGGACGTCAGTCTGGGCAATCGATTCTCGGGTTGAATAAGCCCTTCATCGACGGGTTTCAAGGATAATTTTCCTGGTGCTTCGTCGTGCTCGACTGTGTGAGACACTACCGAGGATAGATTCACGTCTCCTCCAAAGTATCGGGACAGGTCGCCTATGGTCTGATCAGAATGGAGTCATTCTCACGAGGTTAGGACCTACAGAAGTGAGTGGCTTGTTCGATCACAGCTGCGCATCAACATCGAACTCGTAAGTATTGGATTGAAAGTTCGCTTGAGGTTTTTGGTTGACTTACGACCTCCGGACAGCGCCTTATCCCACCAGACCGTTTTGCAAGCGTATTCACTGCCGCAGAGTTTCAGCCAGTCGCATAGAAAGAGCCATGAAGATACTGACTATGCCATCAGATATCGAGCATTCGTTCCCATCACTACAAGGTTGTTCTCTCGAATAATCTGTCTGCCAAATGTCATGTTAGAGCCACCTGCGCGAACGCTCTGAATACGAACCCACATACTTCATCTGTTGAACCGCTTTTTCCAGGGGCGTCAACATGATTCAGAAGTCCATAGTGTCAGAATACCTTTTAGATACCGCAGCATGTACCCGACCCCCACCAAAGTATGCCTCTTGGTCAGCTCTTGTGCTACTCGCCAACATCTCTCTTCGGAGCCACTGCTAACAGGTTTCTCTACGAAAAGAGCACAATCGGGAAATGCCTTCGTCACTTGAAGTTCGAGGTCAAATCCCGGGATGTCAGATCCTCGGACATGTGGAGGGGCACCTATGACGGCAAGTCTTTGAAGCACGAGAGATCATCAATATCCCAAACTGACGCATAAATATAGTATGCAATGGCAATGCCCTGACCTGGGAAGCCTATCGTCCGCGAGACCTCCTCGCGCAGCCTCAACGCTACCAAATATCTTGCAATTTTGGTACAGTATCTGTACGTCACTCTGTAATTTCTTGTCCAGTGTTACTCGTGCGCGGGCGGTATCAATGTCTATCAGAGCAACTACGTTCAAGCGTGTCGGTAACTTGCTGAAATACCAATCAGACTTCGTTCGACGAGACCGGATAGATGTACATGCCTTTCTAGTCGTAAACTCTGACGTGCGTGCAAAATATGAGCATGATAGATCACCAAGTAAGAGTGTTAATGTGCATACATGGTTCCAAGGCCCTTCGAGGCTACCTGTTTCAAAAACTCCCTTCAGTAATCAGTCGACGCCCCCGAATCGCGTTACACACCAAAATTGATCTCCCCCGCCCCGAGTATTAGAACATTGAATTGGTCTTTCTGCATATTTCCCATTTCCACTGGCAGGACTCTAGGTTGTGTATCGGCGAAAGGTGGGATGCCACTACTCGACTCGATGCACCATCTTGTTTTGAGGGCTGCTCAATCAATCGATCAATCAATACTCTAAGTGGATTACGCCCCACGACGACCCAGCGTGACCCACTGAAAATTGAGCAGCCCTAAAAACAAGCTGAGGATTTCGGATCTGCCACAACCTAGCCAATAAACGCTATGCGTACCACCGCAACCACACACTTTGCCTACCTTCAATCGCAGGGACAAAACTATATAGTTTATTCTAGCGTATGTATGATAGTTAGACGGTGTAGATGCTTCTGGACACTCCCATACCCAGTAGTTGTGTAGCCAGAATCGCTTCAAGTTTCCTTCAGCTTAACAAGGCCAGAGCCCCGCCCTTCAAGTAACTCCAGTCCTTGGTAGATGTGGGCCCCTCCTTGAAAGCGAATCCGTAACTTACAACGGATATCCGTCGGATTTTCTGACTCAGTAGTTGCGCCACGGATACATGCGGTTCGTCGGCTTTATATGCAAAAGCGGCAAGCTATGTTGTCTCATCGACCTACAGGAATTAGACAACATCAGCGTATGACTTTTATAGTATTTCCAGATAGACTAACCTATTCGTCCAATCCCTGTAAATCGTCATCGCTAAATCCATCGTCATCTTTTGGAAGTGCCACCGTCAGGATCCCGCGTCCGTGCAAGAGGGGTAGACGACGCTCGAAGAAGTCTAGCCCAATATTTGACTGACTCCCAAGCATTATACAGATAATCACGGATTCCAGCATGGGAATGTGTGTCGTCGTGAGGATTGTATCTAGAGCATCCCAGTCTACATTCTTCAACATCTCTTCATCCAAATCTTGGAGTTCGGGTCCGAAATTGACGTGGACGACCACCTCTTTCAGCTTGCTGCGCCGTACAGTGGATAGCGTCCGAATTAAAAAGGCTATGTGAGACACAGGATACTTTGCCTTGAATATCAGAGTACGCAGCTCCATCGCGCTGTTTAAGTTCAGGGATCCTAGAAAGCGACAAATGAGTTGGAGATATATAAAACGACATGGCAAAGGCTCACCCGTCTCAGAGTTGCTCTCGGGTAGATTACAGAGGGAGAAAGTGAGGTGACGAAGAGACACGGAGCCGTGGATAAAGTCCATCGATACGTCTAGCACGGATGACTCCGAGGGTGAGATATCTAGTTCAATCAGTCCGGAGTGAGAGTTTGCACCATGGAAGAAGATCAAGAGATTTGCGATGCAATGACCGGTTGTGCCAATGATCTCTATGCGTGAGAGAGGTTGAGTGACTCTCCTGGCAGGATTTGGGCGTAATTTCTTGCACCGCATAGCAGATAACGTGAGATAGGATAGGCTGTGGAACGAAGATATGAATTCAACTAATTCTCGTGACGTGCGTAAGTTGATCATCTCCAGATCCAACTTTGTGACTGTTGCGAATTTCGAGGCAAACATAAAGAAGCTAGGGTGTAAAGCATTCCAGTCACAGTTCCCTAGCGAGAGTGTATCGAGATTAGACAAGATGGATGACAAGGAGAGAGGAACCAGATGGGTCCACTCAACGCAGGGACCAATGAGATTTGAATTGTCCATTGGTGTCGTCGAGGCTGTGAGCGTTCGGACGTATGTTGCGAGCGTACTCCTAGCACGAAAGAACGCAGAGAGTCTGTCAAGATCTTCACGAGTGTAGAGGAGAATGTGGGCGTAGAGATGCGACAGGCTTCGAACATGCCAAGAGCGACAAGTGAGAGCGCAAGCAAGCAAAGCCTCACGCCTGAACTTGCTGACATTGTGGAGGAATGTTCCTTGGGGATCGTCCATATTCAGCTCTGAGACGAAGTCCACCACGAGGTCGCATAATTCTGGAGGGAGACGAGGGTCTGGAAAGTCCCACTCAGCACGAGTCGAATCTACATGTTCTGGGCGGACAAGATTATAAAACTGGCCCTTGGTTGTCACAGATAGAAGCGACTTACCTATTCCTACAGTCCCACATTGCATCTTTGGTGGTCTTGGTCGCAGGTGCTTGACGGTTTGTTACACGTGGCTCTCCCCGCCATTTAGCACCGGGCCGATGTGCCACTGGCCTCTGAACCCGACCGTGACATTGCTCTCGACAACCATCTACGTCTTAGCGACCTCTCGATAGTTCAAGCATTACCGACATGACTGAAGTAGAGTCTACACAGGGTGCAAGCAATAGTGCGTCCTGCTACCCGTCGGCGACCTCCTTCATGTGGAATTGCTTAAAGATCGACTCTTCATATGAATCGCAGACCAACGCCTGTTAGCAGCAGCGCGTGAGGATAACGAGGATATGCTCCTCGAGATATTCGAGAAGGGAGATTTCGACATCAACTATCAAGATGGGTGAGTGGATGATATTCAGAATATCGTATTGCACAATCTGATACTGCCGCAGGCTAGGAAACACCGGTATGTTCTGTGCAAGAATCATATGACAGCTATCCTAAATGATTAACGGGCTATGCAGCTCTTCACTACGCGTACGTTAGTTAGGTATTCTATTCTCCTTCTGGACTGACAAAAGGATATTATCATAATCCAGAGCTGCGCACGGTAGCACGGACGTCTTGGAACACATCCTGTCACACGATGAGTGCGATGTAGACCCAGTCAACCGGGTCGAACATGCGACTCCTCTACACGTTGCTGTTCAGCTGGAAGATCCGGAGTTGAGAAATTATATCGTAGAGAGTTTGTTGGAGGCGGGGGCCGATACGACGTACGTTTCATCCACATCCTCGAAATATTCCCGATTACGATACTTGCGTTTTTAGGATCAAGGACAAGAACGGTGATACTGCTATGGACTTTGTGCCAGCAGATGATACGACAATCTTGACCCTCATGAGGAAGGCACGGGCGCAGGCTAGTGTGTCCCACGACGATATAGCTAGTGGTGCGTATCGAAGACTTCTGTATTGTCACACCGATTAATTGCATCTTACCTCTAGATGACGACGACGAGTCGGGTTCAGGCTCAGGCTCAGGTTCAGAAGAAGACTAACTGCAAATCGGAAGCATGAAGGATCGCGCGATAACGGAAACCGGGAACATGTAGAATAGAGTAATTCGTCATTCACACATCTACACCTTACTAAATGACGACAGAAATGTAATGATGGCTAAATCACCGTTATGCATATCATCAGTTTATGGGCTTAATCTACTAGCTTGCCACTTGACCATCCTTGGTATGTCTGGGTATTCTTGAGCCATTGTATGAGCTCGGCTCGTTTGACCTTTGTGCCTTGATCTGCCGATTGTACCTTCCTCTTCTCGCCATCCATGAACTCCCACTTCTGTTCCTTAACAGTGACAAGTCCCTCCTTGAGCTCATCGCCGCCAAGAATGATTGCGAATGGTACTTCGTCTTTCTCCCCGGCAGCAAACTGTGCTGGGAGTTTTGGTTTGTTTTTGAATAAGAAATCGGTCTGCCAAACGGAGTTCAGTTCACTTGCAAAACAAAGAGGCAAAGGATGCCTTAGGACGCACCTTAATACCGGCCTCCCTTAGCTCCTGGACCAGCTGTACCCGGTCTGTCAACAAGCCATCGCCAGCAGCCATCACATATGCCATCGTATCCTTACTCCTCATACCCCTCTCCACCCACTTCGGCCAAACAATCGCAAATATCCTGTCTAATCCGATGCTGACACCTACACACGGCAGCCCCGCAGCTTTCTTGCCTTCCCCGGCAGCGGCAGCAGCGAACATGCCCACCAGATTGTCGTAACGTCCGCCAGCAGCGATAGACCCCACGCCGACTTGCGACTCGTCAACTTCTTCCTCTTCATCCTGGCTTGTGGGCTTTTTCGGTTTTTTCTTGGGTGCGGGTGCAGGAGGTGTGACGTCGGAGGTGAAGGGTTGAGTTGAGGAAGAGGCAAGTGCGTTTGCAGCTTTGAAGCCTGGTGGGGCTGAAGCTTCTGTGATGGCTTCGTAAATTATCCCTGTGTAGTAGTCGAGTCCACGAGCGAGTGACATATCGAAAGAGATCTGATAGGTCAATCGGTTAGGTCAATTTATGAGGCAATCAAACTGAGGACTGACTTTGTCGATCACTTTGTAGGCTTCTAGATAAGTGAAGAGGATGCCCATTTCCTCAATGCCATGCTTGGCACTGGGATTAGCCATCAATGCTCCATCGGCGCGCAACGTCTGGAGTAGTGAGGGACCACCTATGGACAGTTAACAATGGCGGCGCAAGGAGCAGTTTCCTTGTCATACCTTTGTGCTTAACGTACTCCCCAATCTTATCCGCACTCACTGGGTCGAGCCCCTTTTCCTCAGTCATCTCTTTCTTTACATCTGCCCAAGGAAGCTGATTATTGTCCAGTAAGATATCATCGCTGCTATAGTATCCATTACACGTACCTTATCGAGCTTATCCACAGCCGAGGAAATAGTACGGATCTTGTCCGACGGTACACCGCAGACCTCGAAAATTCCATCGAGAATCTTTCGGTGGTTCAGCTAAGTATAGTGAGGGAATGATCAGAAATCGATGACTGTTCCCATATATCAAAGGCATACCTTCACTGTAAATTCTCCCACCTCTAGCCGGGTGAGGATGGTGCATAGCAAGCTGATTAACTCAGCATCGGGAATCATAGGGTCCCATACACCTGCAATGTCGAAATCCTACGAACTCAACTATGTTCAGTGTCACGCAATGGCGCAAGTAACATGGAAAAGGACGCACCGCCTGAGAGAACTCGCGCATACGACCCTTGGACATGACGGGGTTATCTCTCCTATATACCTTCCCCACTTGCCAAAGTTTCGCTTGTGTGTTCATTGCACCGTTCATCGCGAGATACCTCGCAAGGGGAACGGTATGATCATACCTCAGCGCTAGCTCCTCACCACCTTGGTCCTTCAAATCAAAGATCAATTTCGCATCCTCGCCATACTTGCCCGCCAAGATGTCTTTGCGCTCGAATACGGGGGTATCCAGACAACCACCTCCGTATGCGGTGAAGCAATCTTTGACGATACGTTCTACATGCTCACGGCAGTGCATCTCTGCAGGTCCATAGTCTCTTGTGCCCTACACAAATTGTACAAAATCTGGTAAGTTTGAGTGGGAAGATCGACGGGATATGAGTTGGACAAACCTTTGCTGTCTTCAGTAACAGCCGCTCTTTTTTCTTTCCAGCATCTTTTGATCCACCCTGAAGTTGTCCCAGAGCCCTCTTCAAGTCTCCCAACTTCTTCTTGTGTCCTTCAATAATCGCCGCATCCGCTCCTTGTTTCCGAGCGTCGTTAAAGAGAGCGTTGGCCTCTGCAATTTCCTGAGTGATTGTTTCCACGGTAGCCATTCCACTCGTATACCGTAGTTGCGATTTGAGGACTCTGGGTGTGCGTAGGACTAATCGATGGGGGAGAAAGGTAGGACGTATGCTCTTTACCAACAACATGGAAAACATAATTTCTGAATTTCTGACCTTTCATGACTCGATCGCAATCTTATCTTATCTCTTTAGATAGATATAGACGCTCGCTATGACACACGGCATATCAAGTAATCACTTCCGGACATTTATCTTGGTGCGGATTGGTTCGGACAACAGAGGGTAGACATAGTAATACTGGAGAGCTCTCAGAAAAAATCCTTAGTTATCAAGAGGTTCCTTGCGTATATTCAAAGTTTCCCTTGCAGTTCTAAGATTTGTTTCAGCAGGCGTCCTTGTACCTTAACAGCATCTCGCTAACTCTCGCAACAAAAAACGATGAAAACGCTTGTTGTTGCGCACTTGACTTAGCATCCACATGCTGTAAGTGAAGAAAAATGGTCCCGCTGTCTAGAACAGTAAAAAGAGGGCTGCTTGTAAACATAGAATCAATTAATCTATGTAGCAAGTAAGAGAAGGACGAACGCACTTGTATTCTACCGACATTAACGATGGGCTTTTTTACGAGGTATAGAGCTCCTCCCGAGTGTTAATTCCTACATGCAGTTATGAGTATAAGATCACAACAGAAAGTGCAAAACCGTACCAAGTTCCTCACGAACAGGCTTGAGCTCCTCTAGATACGCCTGATACTGCTGCTTGTTCTCAACTTTCTCCTTGATGCCCTCCAGTACCCTGACCGCGGTAGAAAAATCGTTGACGCGTCTGGCGGCGCGAAGCGCTGCCTCAACGACGGCAGGGGATGGCACGAGGTCGTGTGCGAAGCAGTTGTTGAGACCACGCTGGACCTCGAAAAGGTCCTGGGCAGACTGGAAAAATGTGACATATCGCTCGCTGAAAGACTCAAAGGTCTCCTGGTGGTGAGCGTCGGAGGACGGGCGAGTGAAGGCCGGTGCGACCCTGACCGCTGCAGGGCGGGCGCGCAGGAGGGTGGTGATCATACGGGTGCTCATACTGGATGTAGCCTTTGCTCGTTGACTCGACGAGAGAGAGATAGCGAGTGCAACGGGATCAACAGCGGCGGAGGAAAAGTGGTCTACTTGTCTGTTCTCGACTCGCCGCGATTTGGCTCGCCGGTCCTTTCCGGGCGCTCGGCACTGGAACGCTTGCCTTTAAATGCACTCAAAAGTTCGTAGAGGTTAAGGATATTCTGCTGACTTTGTCAACGTGTACAGAACGCTACCGCACAATATTAACATGACAATAAAATTGCACAGACTTGGGTAACGCTGGGTAACGGCGGCGGTATTTCAGAGTTGTGGCCGCGGACAATGTTGTGTCTTATTTGCTGATCACGTGGGTTGTATATTAGCGGAGGCTTCGCCGTCTTTTTCTCTCTCACCACAGCGACCAACAGCGCCATCGCCGACAGCACCAACTTCAACGACGACTAGCAACTGTGAAGCAACAACAGCAGCACTTCAACAATGGATGACGGTACGTCTTCAGCATCAGCCGCCACGTGGACGGAAACTTGGACGACGAGGAAAATACTCTCGCTTTCGCTGTCGATATTTCTTCTGCCCACACATTCAACTCGACCAGTACTTGTGTAACGCCCTTGTCAGCTGGAGTCTTTTGCCTACAGCTGACGTCTTTGAGGCGATGCTCGTCGTTTTCTTGTTGTCTGTTGGCTAAAGGCCGACATATTTCATGGACGCGACTACTGCATACGCTAGACGTGGTCATGTATCCGCGTCCAGATACGGTCTTTTCATGTCTTGGACGACCCAACTCTCAGCATTCAGTTCAACTTCCGCTCCTACACACACCCGACTAAAACCGACCTGACGTCTCATCTCTACCCTCTTCCACTTCTTTCCGCATTTCAGCCTGGCAGTCTCAAGACATGGGTCCCACCACCAACGGCGGCGGTATCAGCATTCCGACAAACGACGCTCCCATGAGTGGCAGTGCGCCTGGTCCAGGCGATGACCAGGTTTGGTCCAATGGCGGTCGCTCTCCTAGCCGGACCCAAGGCGATCACCCTCCTAGGCGGTCAAGCAGAAGCCGCAGCCCTGGTGCTAGGGACGGAGACAGAGGGTATGATGTCGCCTCCAAATAACCGTTACTTGCCGCTTATCTGAAGGTTCTTCATAGCCGCGGTGAGGGCGGGAACAACCCTGGGAACAACTTGCACGTCTCTGGATTAAGTCACCGGGTAGATACTCGTGATCTTGAGCAAGCTTTCGCGAAAGTTGGCCGAGTATGTCTTTCGTCATGAACATGTCGGCTCACAATCACTTACCATATTTAAAGGTCAAGAAGGCTCAGGTCATGTATGACCCCCATACGCGTGAGTCACGCGGCTTTGGGTTCGTCACAATGGAGTCTGGGGAGGAGGCAGATGCTGCTATTACTGCGCTTAATGGTACTGACTTAATGGGCAAGAATATGCTAGTAGAGAAGGCATGTTTGCCGTATTTCACTCTCCTGTACTTAGCTAATTTGTGCACCTCTAGGCTCGTCGTGGACGCGCTCGGACCCCCACCCCTGGACGGTACTATGGTCCTCCCAAGCGCAGCGAGCGTACGTCTGCAGTATACCCTAAACAATTTGGTTCTTACCCTTGATTTATCATAGATGAACGCCCATACGACCCTCGGCCTTACGACAGCCGCTACTCGCGTGGTGGTGGCGGCGGCGGCGGAGGTGGACGAGGTGGACACGATGATTACCCTCCGCCTCGTGCGCGCCGTGCCGCGTATGACGACGATTATCGCGGCGGTGGACGAGACTATGACCGAGGCAGCTACCGCGACTACGACAGGGGCAATGACCGTGGCTACGATCGTCGAGGTGGCGGTGGCGGCGGCGGCGGCTATGATGACAGACGGTACTAAACTATCCTGTTCTAGCTCGTCATTCGCCACAGGTCAGGTATTCCAAAATCACAGCTGAGCTACCTACAGTATCAGTACTGCCGAATAACTTCATGGGTATACGATTATCTGTTCTTTTTTTCGTTTTGTTACGCTTTTTATCTTGTAACTATACAAGCCCTGTCCATGATTGTGTACTGTCACTCATTGTCTACTAGATATCGTTCATTATGAAGTGCTGTGTGCTGTCTTGACCTTGCCAGTTCGCCTCGGCCTGCGTGATCGTCTCATGAGTATGCACTAGAATATGGCTGACCTTATTTCCGTACTTCTCGTGCGAAGTTCAAGTTAAATCTCGATAGGGAGTCGGCAGGGTGCAGACAACAGCCGACAGTTTATTACAAAGCGGCAGTTTATGGCTTGCACCTTCATACGTGTTTGTCTGTTATTCTCATGGCCTCTCATAGCAGACCGATTGAAGACCTGTAAAAAGAAGACCGAGCGGGAGTAACACAGACCAAAGTGAATCAGGCTGCAGTACTTGCGCGCTTTTGTGGGCTGTTCAGGCACTGGCGGATAAATCTTCAATTTGATGCTGAATTTGATTGCCCATGCTCACCCGTCCAACCAGCAGCTTCTTCACGCTTGCCACCGCCTCACTAGTGTAAGAAGGTCTGCAACAGGCGCGGGCAAATAGTACTGATTTTCGCCAGTTGAGAAACGACAGTATGGCTCCAGACGACCGGCAATAAAGCGATGAGCATGGGCTGAATTCTCTGCGTTCAGTCCCTCTCCCTGCTTGTTCTTCTCAATTTCGTGTGTAATGGATTGGAGCCTAGCCAGCATCTTCGCCGCAGGCCCGGATGAAAGCGGTCTGCGTCCAACGCTCGGTGCAGTCCTGCTCGGATGTTTTTTCAGCGCATTGTACGTCGTTGCCCCCCCAGCAGTGGGGTTTGCCTGGAGATATTTTAGATTAACCGAACCCGGCGGGCGTAATGCGTAGCCTCTCTGGTGTGGTCACGATGCAGGTGTACCTGTATTACTCGATATATCCCAAGGACGGATGGTACTTCAAATCTGTAGTGCGTCCTCGATCTGCTTCAAGTTGCGCCTACGAGTGTACACTGACACCAACTCTTGGCGCTAGGTCACGGTCATATGGTGAGTAGTACGCCGGTCACGAAGGGCTCCCGGTAAACGATGGTTGAACAGAGTACTTACTATAGGTTCGTGGACCTGTTGCACACGTTGATGGCGTCTGCAGCGAACTGGAGTTATCTCATCGTTAACTTCGGTTTCGTTGACATCAATGATCATATAACTTGGTATGTTGCAGTTGACCGCATGAACTATCTCTAGAGTTGACTGGAATATTTCAGGAGCATCGCCGTCACAGTTGCTCTCACGGTACGTCTACCCACAAATTCTTCGCTGTGTTGCATGCCATTCAAACGGTAAACCCTTTTCAGGCCCTCATGACATTCTTAGTTCAGATGTAAGACTCTTTTCTTTCATATCTATATTCCGCTTACCCCTTGATGGGATTAGATTCTTCATACATAGGATCTATACCGGTATGTCAGATTGTGATACTTGGCAACCGCACTCTGAGTGTCCAACATAGTGAGCGGAGGAAACCTATGGATAACGGTGCCCGGGGTAACTAGCTTCAATATAGTTCTCAGTCATCCTACTCACTATATGCGACACCAGGCCGTGTTGACACTGTTCCGTTTAGGTAGAGTGGTTCCATGAGTCATCTGGTATCGTCCACCGCTCACATACGCACCTGCTCTAGTTGTGGCAATCGGTACGCTACCTGTCTATCTGTAACTGATGTGTGTTTACAACATGTATTTTCGCAACAAAGTGTCAACAGGAGAGATGTAAGTAACCTGAGAAATCAGGTATCGAACTCTACTCATCAGATTTTGTACAGGATCCGTCTCCAGAGCTATATAGGATTCGTAGACGACTTCGCCGTAAGCCTTTGTAGCTTCTAAACTCGTCGTATGATTCTGAAAGCTCGACGTAGTGGGTGTTCACTATGGGCCTTGGCTCTGCTGTGGCAGTCGATATGATCATCGTTTATGGACTGTGCTACCACTTGCGTAAAGGCCGAGTTGGATTCTCAAGGTACGTCATCGTTCCATTCACTATCCGACCCAGAAGAAGGCTAACAACGTTGTTCTTAGCTGGGAAGACACGGTTGACACTTTTGTATTATATATCGTCGAAACTGGGATCCTCACCTGGTACGCACAGTGTTCCAACTTGAGTGGATACTACTTTACTAATGTTGTGTTAGCGTTACTACTATCGCGTCCCTGATATGCGTGAGTTTCGAATATAATTACGATCAAAGTATGACGACTGATGTTTCTTTTCATCAGTGGGTGACTATGAGCCGCAATCTTATTTTCTTGGGTCTCCATTTCACGATCAGTAAACGTACGAAGCTCATTTAGCCTGTCCGCTCGACTCCAACTCATCAGTCGTTATCTTTCAAGTGTACGCGAATTCGCTACTAGCGACGTAAGCTCTATGTACCTTGACCACGACACTGAAATACTGACTTATAATGGTCATCAGTCTGAATTCCAGGAAGACCATTCGTGGACGCTCTCAAGACTCATCATCAGATCACGCCAGACCAGTCCTCTTCCCGGACAGCTTCAGCAGGCGATTTGCGGTACGTTGCTGTTTAGATAGTAAGTCGACAAAGTTGGGTAACATGTTATCCGCTTTTCTAGACGCGATCACGACCGGACGACCCGATAAATACGAAAGTGAGTGTGTATAACCGCCCCCCCTTCCATTTAGTTTTGATATATATATCGTTTATCGGCTTGACATGTCGTACTAAAATAGAACACCTGCTAGGTCGAAATCAACGTTCAAAAAACGGTCCAACGCGGTTCTTATGAGACGCCAAATTCGTCAGAACCTGACCTGAAAGGACGGGATGTAGTCTCTATCCCATAATACTTTACGATCACATCCATCATTACTGCTGGCAGGCTCCTGGCTATGAATATTGCTATCCACTCCTTCTCTCTTTCAAACCGTCTTATGTCCTCCTCAGGCCGTGCCAGGCTGTTGATAAAATATATACATCCTCTAGTAGTCAATCCTGATACATCTCTCGAACTCACAACCCAACGTCCCCCGAGGAAATCATGGCGATTCAGAAAATCGTGTATTGTATATGTTAAGCAGCCAATTCGCACAGTGCATAAGGCACGGGTTACACATATCTCCTTTGGATGGAAACCGGAGCCATACTTCCAAGACCGTCCATCGGTATATTTAATCCACCCAAACCGGATCTGCAGTGAATCCCGCCCTTGGACGGTACTTTCCGCCTGTCAGACCCTCCGCCTCCATGCGTATCTCCATCGTCCTATGCAAATACAACCCGTCTCCGATCTCTCTATACAACTTCCTCCCAGCACCCAGGTTCATGAGCCTAGGGGGAGTGTCAGTACTGATCTCAGCGCAGAAGGAGAGACACGCACGTCCTCTCTCTCAGCCACTCGTGCGTTTCGGTGCGAACCCAGCGTCCGACGGGTAATATTTCCAGGAGCCACCAAAAGGGCCTCATCGCGAGCTGGTCGTATATGTCGCAATGCGCGTCGATGGCGTCCGCCTCTTCTTCCGTCAGCATCCGTGTGTTCTGGTGGCCGTCGATATCCACCACAGGAGGAGGGGGCGTGAAGAGTGCTGGGGGGCGGGGCAAGACTTTGGGGTAGAGCGATGCGGGGTCGAGGCTGAGGTCGGGGAGGCGATGGGTGAGGAAGAGGATGCCGGTGTGGGTGCGGAAGCATTCGCGGATCATCCATCGCAGAGGGATACGCGCGAGATTGTGTTTTTCCGAGTTCTTCACAGAGCCACCGCCGACGTCTACATTATAGCGGTTCGTTGGGATCAAAGAGTGCACGCCGATAGATGAATATAAAAGGGACGAACCGCAATGACAGCCAGCGAACCACACCTCCTTGACGTCCGTCTTCACCTTGGTGTTATCGGTCGGATGGATGTACAAACTCGGTTTGAACTTGGCTCTGCGCTCGTCTGCGCTGAGAGCGTGTCGGAAGGTCTTGAGGGTCGCGCATTGTGCGGTGTACGGAAGGCTGCGGCCAAAGAGCCCGACGGACGACACGGTGTCCCAGACACCGAGGAACTCGATGGGCACTTCCATCGAGAACGTGTCTTTGAAGCGGTGCGCCTGGTCCCACTGTTTGCTGACGTACATTTTGTACGCAAATGGGACCTGTTGGAGATTGCTGGCTGGTAGCAATCCGACCTGGACATGGCAAAATGTGAGAATTTACGACGGAAACAAGAATCATGTATATATATACTGACCAGACCGATCATACCAGCAAGGGCGCGCGCTGTATATGCGCCCCGAGAGAATCCGAATATACATATCTTGTCTCCCGCTTCGTCTAAGACACATGTGTTTAGACAGAGGAACACGGCACTGGTCAGTTGCGCACGTACAGTTTTGCATCAAGAATTCATAGCCGCCTGTTGAAGAGAAGTTGACGATGGGTCATGTGGCTGTTGATGTATACGTACCGAGAACGTGTGCTTCGAGATTCCAAGCGATGGCCTCGTCTAGCATTTTTGATATATGGTTCATGAGTGGGGTGGCGATTTGTGGAGAGGTGTACGTTCCAATACCCGCCTGTGAGCCCCGGGCGTCTAGTCTGATACTCAAAGTACGTTTACTTGACGGACCTGATAATAAACCATCTGCTTTCGACGATCATCTTTTTTCAATAGGCCAAAGAACTGTACGACGTTTGAATTCTACAAGCATTATTGTGAGCGATTTGCCAATGGATCACGACAAAGACGCACGTCTTCATCGAATTGGTCGCCTGTACCGTCAAAGCACAAGACAAGAGTGCGGGCAGAATGAGACGGTGGGGTGGTCTCGGGAGGCGCTGTGGTATTAGGCATCTAGGAGTCTGCAGCTATACCCAAGGATGCAGCTATATCAATGAGCATGTCGGCGGTATCGGATCGCCGCCAGGTACGAGGCCGTATCATCGAGCAATAAAGCATTCATGGGAAGATCTATGGATGTCTGTGGGAAAGAAAGCTTTATCGACTAGTCCTAACCGAGAGAGCAATGGAAGGGTCATGATCCACGGGGTGACAGTGACTATACGGGGAAGAGCAGGTGAATATTCGCTGTTGCAGCGAAAGTACGTACTGGCAGGAGATTTGATAATGCCGGAGAGTTACCATGCCTGCGATCGACGTCTTGCTTGGAAGCCTTCATACAGAAGAATATTGGCTGTCGCGTGAGCAGACGGCTGCCTCCAAATTGGGCATGTAGAGGCGGGAAGGGTTGGCAGCCGACGTAGGAATCACTGTCAATTAAACCATTCCTGACATATCAACAGTGAAGAGGAAGACCCTGGGGACCTCGCCATTGGCAATTACAATGACTGATACTGGGTGAAGCGACTCGCGAAATTGGAGGTTGAAACGCATCACTCTGCCAGCGCTGTCACGACCACCTCTCACCTCCTTCAATCCTACTCATGTACGGAATGGTACCTTATGACAGGCGTCAAATAAATCGGAGGCGTGTGGAATCCGACAGCAAGGAACCAGGATGCGGTGACAGATGAATGACTGGAGGAACGGAGGCATCAGATTCCCCGACTTTGGCTCTAAAGCATTCACTTGCCTCAGATTCGCGCTCAACCAACTCTAGAGCGACCGGAGAAAACACTATATCTACCCGCCTCACAAGTATCTCCAACTTAGTAGCCTCCTCCCTCCCCCGCTTGGCTGCCTTCATCGTCTGCGCGTTTCGAACATGTCTAGTTTCATCGTACGTTTGCTCTTCATCCTCATCAGCGTACCCTAACGTCTGTCTCTAGGCCCTCGCCGACACCGTTCACATGGCCAATCGGGCCCCGCCAAAGGCAAACGACGGCAGGTATGACTACCAGGTCAAGCCCAAGACGGCGCCCGATACCTCTGCCAAGGACACCCAGTCTATCTTGCACAGAGCCGCGACCAGGGTTCAGACTCGCATCGAGCACGGTCCCATGATCAAGGACCCCATCACGTTCTTCGTAAGTACCTACTCGACTTCTTACAACCCCACATCGTGACATAGACTCCCTGTACAGAATGACGCGTTGAAAGCGATGCAGAACAAGGACGCCATCGACGACCGAACGGACATCTTCACCAAAGCTCTGGCTCTTCTCTGCCAGTTGCCGCCGGATTCAAACCTGTCCAAGCAGCTGAACGATGCTGCAATGGCCCTCTTGTACGAATCCCTGCCCCATCCACCTGCTACCTTTATCGGCACCAACTCTCCGTTTGACAAATCAAACGTTGCCAAGAAGCCTGCCCCCACTGAGAACCACGATGGAGAGAACGACCTCCACAGGGGTGTCGAGGAACCGTCGAGCTCTAAAGGAGCAACGGACGTGCAGAGCCTGTTTGCAGATGGAGAGCGTGTTCCGAGAAGTCAATACGCCTTCAGGACTGCTGACGGTAGCGGTAATAACGTTCTGTGCCCCGACTTGGGCAAGGCTGGAATGCCCTACGCGAGGAGCGTCCAGAACAAGCAGCCTTTCCCGCCCAACACCCTCCCCGACCCGGGCTTGGTCTTCGATTCGCTGCTCAAGGCCAGAGAGGTACATGACCGTCTTCCAAATCTTGACGTATCGAGACGCTGACAATTATATACAGTTCCAGGCACATCCTGGCAAAAACTCATCTTTAACGTTCGCCTTTGCGTCGCTCGTTACGCATTCTCTGTTCCGCACCGATCCGATGGAGCAGACGATCAACAACACGTCGTCTTATCTGGATCTGTCCATCTTGTACGGATATAACCAGGCTCAGCAGGATTTGGTCCGCGACAAGGACAGCGGTCGGGGTTTACTCTATCCCGATGCTTTCGCTGAGGACAGGTTGGTCCTCGTGCCCCCCGCTGCTACCGCGCTTTTGGTCATCCTGAGTCGCAACCACAACTACGTCGCCACCACGCTTCTGCAAATCAACGAGCGCGGCAAGTGGTCCAGCCCTCCCCCCACTGATCCCAAGGCACGGGCGATCCAGGATGAGGAGATCTTCCAGGTTGCCAAGCTTGTCAAGTACGTCCTCCTCGGGTGCTTGTAGGAATGCTTTGTGCATACATGCTCATCGCCGTTTTTGTATCTTTCTTTAGCTGTGGGCATTTCATGGCGATGATCTTTGGTGATTACGTTGCTGGATTCTTGGGTCTCGGCCGTGATGGAAACAGCTGGAGCATGAACCCTTTCGATGTGCGTGTCTTTTTGTTTTTTCCACGACGTTCGTGCTGATTCCTTCGTGATATATAGCCTATCAAGATTGATGGCACCCCCGTCTCTCGTGGTGAGGGCAACCACTGCTCTGTTGAATTCAACCTGCTCTACCGCGTACGTGTTATCACGTTTACTTCCGTTTGCGTTTGACTCATCTAGACCTCATGTGTAGTGGCACGCGACGACCGCACAGACCGACATCGCATGGACCGAAGATCTTTTCAAGAAGGCGTTCAACAACAAACCGTTTGATCAGCTCGATCTCTCAGATTTCAAAAAGGGCCTGTTGAAGGAATGGGTCACTGTCGATCCTAATCCGAGAACTAGGACGTTTGCAAAGTAAGCAATTCCTCTCGGGACTAGTTTGTTCATCGCTTACCGTTGGTCCGTACTTTAGTCTGAAGCGTGGTCCGGATGGAACCTTTAGCGACGATGACCTCGCCCGTGTACTTCAGGATGCTACTGAGAGCGTTGCCGGAGCCTACCGTGCCCGTGGCACACCCGCCGCCCTGCGCATCGTCGAGATCTTGGGCATGGAACAGGGTCGTCGATGGGGTGTCTGCTCCATGAACGAGTTCCGCAAGTTCCTTGGGCTCAAGCCTTTCAGCGACTTTGAGGAGTGGAACAAGGACCCTGAGATTGCGGTATGTGTGACCGCTATTTCTGGTATTACATAAATAGGTGTGCTGAATTGGTGTGGTGTAATAGGGAGCGGCAAGGCAGTTGTACGGACATATCGACAACTTGGAGCTCTATCCGGGTCTTCAAGCAGAGGATTGCATGCCTCTCGGTCCTGGGTCTGGTATTTGCTGTGGGTACACCATGACGCGTGCTATCCTCGGCGATGCTATCGCCCTGGTTCGTGGCGACAGGTTCTTTACCACAGACTACACTCGTGAGTTGATTCTCGCCCTCATGATCCCATTCTTTCAAATACTGATCTTCTTCTGCTCAGCGAACAACCTCACTGCTTGGGGTTTCCAGGACTGCGCACGGGACCCGAACAACGGCGCATTCGGCGCTGCGATGCCCAAGCTGCTCTTCCGCCATCTCCCGCGCCACTACCCCGCGACCAGCGTGTACGGGCTCTTCCCGTTCTTCATCCCCTCGGAGACCAAGAAGAACCTCACGAAGCTCAAAGTCGCTGACCAGTACGACTTCTCCAGGCCCAAGCCCAAGCCGATTCCCAAGGTCGTGGATACTATCGCGGGCATCCGGCATGTGTTCAATGACTTTAACAAGTTCAAGGTGATCTACGGTCCGGATATGTTGAACTTGACGGAGCAATATGGCTTCTTCCTCGTCTTCGATGAGCAAGAGAAGTATGCGTTCTTTTTCGTTCATCCGTTGATCACATGAGACTAAACAGTATTTCTTTCTCTTTCTGCAGGCATCAGAGAGACAAGGCCTTGTTGTTGCACTCTTTGTTCCCCACCAAGGATAAGATGGCGGCTTATGTTGACTTTTACAAGCAGAAGACTGCCGCTCTGATCAAGGAATATTCGTATGTCATCGACACCGGCGACAAGACGAAGCCCCCGACTATGCGTGTGGACATCGTGCGCAATGTCGTCAACCTCATCTCCGTACACTGGGTTGCAGACTACTTGGTGAGTGCCGCTGTTTCCTGTGATATTTCGAGTGTGACTGACATCTTCTATGCAGGTTGGTATCCCGCTCAAGACGAAGGCGCAGCCCAAGGGTGTGTTCACCGAGCAGGAAGTTTACGACATGCTCTCCGTGCTCTTCTCTTGTGTATTCCTCAACCTCCAGCCCGAGCATGGTTGGGTCCTCACCCACGCCGCCAAGCAGGTTGCTGATATTATCAACCAAATGACCGAGAAGAACTTGAACGAAGCATCTCCGAGCAACGCTTCCGTAAGTTCCGTTCATGTTACCCTGGGTACGTTCCTGTCGTTTCTCATCGCTGAACTGGATGGATCTGCTTTGTAGAACCCCTTGGCTGGCTTCGTCAGCGCTGTGTCCAATTTGATTTGGCCAACGGAGAAGAAACCGTGGCATGATTTCTTGGGCAAGCTCGCAGAGTCGGGCCGTCCTCATCGTGAACTCGTCGGAGAGGTCATCGGGCTGTCCGTTGGTTCTTCGATGAACTACGCCCAGACCGTCGCTCAGGTCGTCGACTTTTACTTGGACGACGCCCGTTCGCAAGAGTTCGCTGCGATCAAGGCCCTCGCGGCTAGGGACGACGCTGCGTCGATGGAATTGCTCTGCGGATACGTGTACGAGGCGCGGAGTGCGTGCTTTGACCCCCTTCATCCTCTTTGGTGTTGACTGATTCGTTGTTATCGTTTAGGGTTGAACCCTCAGTTTGCTGGTCTGTTCCGTGCTGCGGCCGCCGCGGATAGCATTCCTCTTGGTAGTGGCAAGCCGAACGTCAACGTCCAGCCAGGCGACCTCGTCTTCTCGAGCTTCCGCAAGGCTCACCTCAACGTAAGACCATCACTCATTACAGCTAATATAATCCTGTTGACTGATTGTGCGCTTTTTTCGCTCGCGTAGCCTGCCGATTTCCCCGATCCTTACAAGGTCAACCCTCGCCGTCCGAGGGACAACTATCAGCTCCAGGGCGCAGGTTTCCATGACTGTCCCGGGGGCAATTACATTGATAAGACTATTCCGGAGATCATGAAGGTCATTTTCCGTTTGAAGAACTTGCGTCGTGCTCCTGGTCCGGCTGGTCATATGGCTGGGTTCATGCTTAATGCTTTCGGCACGGACAACCGCATGTACCTTGACAATACTGGCAATGTGTCGCCTTGGCCTGGTTCACTCACCGTCTTGGTATGTACTCTGTGTGCACTTGATGGATCGTAGTGGATAACTGACACTTTTTTTTAATTTCATCTTACAGTATGATCAGTAGTCGCTGCGCAGCGCGCTGGTTCAAGACGTTCGGGAATTCCGGGAGGGGATGGCCTGTTTGCGGTTCGGATATTGTTCTCGAGCTTTCCGTTTGCTTTTGGTGCATTTGCTTATATACTACTATCTTGACACCTTTCTTCTATTGTTTTACTTGTGTTGCATTCGTAGTGGCTGTATCTGTCTCTAAAATGGGATGAATTCTAGCTTTCGAGATCCTAAAGCATTCTGAGATGGCGAGAAACTCTGCGAGTCCCTTCGGATGATTGAATAAGATCTCTGCCTCGCATGCAAGGTTTGAAACGCAGCCTGCCACTCTGCAAAGGAGTACTTACATCATTGGCGCCCGTACTTATCCGTTCCTCTAACATGCTCACCGTCTCAGAAAACTTTCTCTGTCTCTCAAACGGAGATTCTGCTCTATGCAAAGCATGGCTGATTTGGATGGCCGTCACTCCCAATGACTTGCTTTCTAAGCTCTGAACGAAGGAATATTAGCTTGAGGCTCCCATCCCCAAGCTACTGTTCCTCGTTTCTCTTCAAGCCGAGACGTCTATTGATTTTTCACCATGAGTGCTAGCTCTTTTCCACCTTCTTCAGACGCACGCACGCACTCGATATGTCGCGCAATTGTGGTTCAGAGACCCCAAGGGCGGCTTGCTCACCAAGCCCCCTCCTGTTGGCGTACGACCCCCAAATGAGCGTGCACGACCTTTTACTAGATCTGAGTGTTACTCGATGTTGTAACGACTCAACTATGACGGTTTTCTTCAAGGCTCATTTTACGCTCGGAACATCCTCTGTCAGCCCGGCCTGTTGAAGTTGAAAGCGTCTCACAGCCACTGAGTAGCCAGCGCCTAAGCGCGCTCTATTTGTCCTTGTTTATTTCTTACTATTTTCTCATTCTTTACTTGTGTTGCGAGTTCACGTTCGCCGTCATTCGCGTCCGTGAACTCAGGTATGTAGATAGTATTATTCTGTTCTTAGCTACACTATGCTAATCCACGTTCGCCGACATTCGCGTCCGTGAACTCAGAACTTCCGTCCGCGCGCTTTCGCTCCTCCGCACCCGTCGTCCGCATCCCATTCCCCCCTCAATTCTCGTTACGGCCCCCTGACTGCGCCGCCCTCACAACGCTCAAGCAAGACACTCAGCTTTCGTATCATCGATTTTGGTCGTGGTAAAGAATGGCACGATTTTGTTGAAAATCATAGCACCAACAAGGATGAACGTCAAGCGAGGACTGAAATCTGCAATATTCACATAGATGGTGACGGTTGGGAAGCCCATAAAGAACTGGAGATCGTGGATTGGCAGTACTGAAACATCGTCTCCATGCTTCATACGCCTCGAAGATCTTATTTCCCCTCGTCGAACATGACGCTAAGGCGCAGTTCACGTCCTCTCCTTTACTTCCGTCAGTGTGTTGCAAGACGTTGTGGTCGTGTGTTGAAGCTATCGTTTTTGGGGTCTCTCTCATTCGACCACACTATCCCTTTTTTTGTCTTAGTGGTGTTTGTTGTACTATACATGTACCTGGAAGCGCAAATCTGACAGCCTTTGTGTCATTTTCTGCGAGTCAGTTTCTTTAAAAAAAGTCGCAGGCGCATCGTATCCTAACCCTAAGTTCTTGAAACATATGGCCATTCATAGCACAGGGTATACTGCAATCTAAGGATTAACACGTCGGGGCAACACTTGCTCCTCCTTTACGTGTGTAAAAGATCCCGTCCAGCTCAGATTCATCCAGTCCAGAATTAAGGGTATACTCAGTCAACCCTCGAGATCAAAGCTTGGAACATATTGTGATTAGATCACAAAATATATATGTTTTGTTGGGGAGACTTACCGTAACACTTTCACTGCTATGAACACAGTTACAGAGGGTGACGGGGCCCACGTTCCCGGGCCCATCAGGGCCCATCGTAACAATAGGTCCCGCGTCGCCATTATTTTGCCCAGTCGTTTTGCGGAAGCTCATCTTAGAGAGTGTGAATTCGGATGTTGAGGAAGGAGTGGTGCTGCCTGTGCCGCGGATGGAATGCCGAGAGTTGAGGACTGCGAGGAGAGAGTTGATATAAACTATGGCCTACGATATGAGCTTTCTCTTTGGTTATCCGAGGTAGATGTTTACTTACGTCCTGCTATGATGAATTCTACTGCCACGCATAGCAAGGTGTCTCGCCGCAAGACCGCCTGCAATAAATAGTCACACACATGACTCACATAGCATGAGATTGATGTGATCTTACAAGTGACAACTCTGCAATAGTAGCCAAGCTGTATTCGAGGTGAGTCTAGTAAGTGGCTGTCTAGAATTCGGACTGGAGAAACTGACATGCGAACGATTATATCTAGAGAGTATTGATTCAGTGTGATTGATTGTGACGCATAATAATTGAATGAGACGAACCAATTCCGAAAGCTGCCGAAGATAGACATCATATGTAGCAGTCAGGAAACCCGTTCTTACATATAAAATATAAAACCTACCAAAGCTCGCAGTGATAGGAACAGTCTGCATCGTGCCATGTATAAGTCATGAAGTTGTGATCAAGACTTCGCCCTAGTGTAAGGCTTACCAGGACCGTTACCAACCACCAACGTCCCCGTTTACTGCTTACTGGAAGCAAAAGGAAGATAAGGCTGGGTACGCTTCTACATCATTGGGCTACATACAGTCGAGGCACAGTTTCGCCAAATATCTGCAACATCTTAGTCACTGATACGTGATATTTTGACCGATGGCAGCTCACATCAGAACTCCACAGTGGATCACATACTAAAAGATGATACTGATTAGAACGCATATATCGATACGGAAGTATGATGTACGTACGCGAGTTGCAACAATAGCCTGGTTTAGTGTTGTTCAGCATATCATTGGAAATAAAAGACGCGACGCACAGTTAAGGACCTATGTATCCCTTCGTGAGTATTTTATCGGCAAGATTAAATATAGAATGCACCAAGAAGTGGACACCATCGCCGATATATTGAATGCATTCGTCACCTATCCTTAAACTCAGCTTCATATGCTACAGACAAAACAACAACTTGTACTGACCAGGTATTGGTATACAGCGTGAGCAGCTGGAATACATAGATATTTGTCAGCTCTTTAGCATTCAGAATCCATTCAAACTCACTGAAGATGACGTGCAATGTATTCAGGATCCTGGAAACATGGAGAACTTGAGACGTAGGATGACGTTAACATTTACAACAATGCCTCACCATAGAATGTAGACCTGACGAGATGATGAAGATATTGATTTAACGGATAAGTACGAGCATAGGACTATGGAATTTCATACCAACAACTTGATCCATAGGGCATCTCCGGGATATGCCAAGAAGTATATGTATGTCTATTTTGACAAAGTTAGGGCTAATCCAGCGGATTTTACAGGGGAAAGCCCGAGCTTGCCTGCACCAATGCCAATCCATACAGAACCATTGCAATCCAAGAACCAATAAGTGCAGCACCTGCATTTCACTCTCCGTGAATATATATCAAATCTTGCTAAAGGCTGGGTACACACCGAAGGCGCTGGAGAGCATTGCAAACACATCTGGTAAAGACAACGTAGTGGAAAGAGGGATTGGTGCTGACATCATGGTGTAGTTTTAACAACATCGAAGAGGACTTCTTAAGCATATGTGTTACTACACCGCTACTAGTACGTAAGCTTAATTAATCAGTTGAATATCAGTAGAAGATATAGTATCTCTTGCCTTCAGCAACAAGCTTGATCGTCTCGTCATACGCCTGTGCGTCCCAAACGCAAGTCCCTGTATGCTTCTTCTGTGTAAGGATCTATCCATTAGTGGAAAAAGTAGTCTGGACGTTTCAGAGCCCTACATCTTGGGGACTCAATCTCAGTAGTATAGCTTTCATGATATCCATACCACGTTGTCACGGAGCATGATTTTGGCCTATTGAGAGATACTTGATATTCGCATTCAGCGGAGCCTGGCGCAGAGTCACAGCTAGAGCAGACAAGGATAAAAGAGAATAGCTATACCAAGTTAGCTATGTCCACGCATGAAAGCCTAACTATATGCTTACTCCGGTTTCAATTCTCTTAGAGTTGAAGAACTGAGGTGTAAAAGCGGTTGCCCGCCAACGACAAGTTGTAGCGCTTATGTAAACACTACTCTCGTGTGGCGCAACCCAAGGCATTTAAATACGGTATCGTCCACGGCGGATGAGACGTAAAAATCCAACAGTCGAATCCTGTAGAAAGGATGAATTCCAGTTGTCCACCAAGATCATGATCTTGATGGTCGTATGGGGAGTTGATGCTGTTACATGGGGTTGAGGTCGATTCGGATGATATCTCAACTCCATTCGGATGATATCTACGACTAGTTTCCTATCAGCGACTTGAACGGACTGTCTGCAACTGCTCAACTTCATGTTACTGCCGCAGAGGTGGTATACTATGTATGGCGATACGGGATATTTGAAACAGATGTCCTACGCGGAGATCTACCGCCTGATGCACTCAAGCCAGGTGTGAACGGTATCGTTCGTCTGCAAATGCTTGGAACTCCGAGTCGATGATATACTTTGCAGAGTAGTCAGGGGATCGAACCTGCAGCTCCTGCGTCCGACGGACATAAGTGGGACCCCGGGGACTGGGAGCTTATAATGCTTTCTCTCACGCAGTGTCACGCTCGGGGCGATCAAATCTCCTTGATCATTAAACTACTATGGAAGGACTAGACAGAGACTTTCATCAAAGCTTCTACTCACGAGACAACGCCTCCCGATATGACATATCCAAGGGTCTGCCGTTGACTATCCTAGCACAGGGCTATCGCTGCCCATCTGCGTCCGACTCTTCCCAGACGTCCTTCAAGCGAGCGCTATTCACCATGTCAAGCGAACGTTCATATAATAAGTGCTGTCTTCACCTTGATCCCCCTCCAGCCTGCCTCCACAATGCCAGCTGTTCTATCGCCGTCAAGCTCGAGCGGCAGCACCGCGACCGACAGTCCTGTCCTAGACTCCAAGTTCGATGACTTTGGCACCGCGGCAACGCCAGCTATCATTCCGCCTAGCCATCCGGCGCGTACCCTCGTCTTATGTTTTGATGGAACAGGCGACCAGTTTGATTCCGATGTCCGTAATATTCAGTGCCCTCACAGCCATTATAGTCTAATAATTTTAACCTCGTCTGCAGAACTCCAACGTCGTGCAGTTCTTGACAATGCTCAAGAAAGATGATCGCCACCAACAGATGGTCTACTACCAGGTAGGCAGCTTTACGCTTTTCATGCGTATACAATAACAAACACTCAAGCCCGTTATGTAGGCTGGCATTGGAACATACACCGCTCCACAGGTTGCAACGCCTTTTATGGCAAAAATCGAAAAGACTCTGGACGAAATGATTGCATGGAATCTTGACGCCCATGTGATGGGTATGTCCAAGCGGTATATATACTTTGCTTCAATATCTATGCTTAACCTATCCTTATACAGGTGGCTATGAATTTCTGATGCAGAATTGTGCGGATCGTTTTTCTTCCCTTCGGTCATGTTCTGAAAGCTGATCGAGCGTATCGCTATAGATGAAGCAGGTGATAAAATATGTATATTCGGCTTTTCTCGGGGAGCGTATACAGCTCGAGCTCTTGCTGGCATGGTTCATAAAGTTGGCCGTTCTTTACAGTATCGTTTGTGGCACGTCTTTGACATCCGACGCAGGTCGGCCTTCTCCCGGCATGTAACCATCAACAAGTGCCCTTCGCCTACAAGATGTTCACGCGGACCGACGACCTCGGCTGGGCTCAGTCAACAGCCTTCAAGAAGGCCTTCTCAATCGATGTCGACATTGAGTTCATTGGCGTCTGGGATACCGTCTGTTCCGTCGGACTCATCCCCCGCCGACTGCCCTTCACGACGAGCAACACGTCGGTGCGGACGTTCAGGCACGCGGTCAGTCTGGACGAGCGCCGTGCAAAGTTCAAAGCCAACCTCTTCAATCGTCCGACGGAGAAGGAGGCACAGCTCGGTACTCACGCGGGCGACATGCCCAAAGCGGGCGTGGACGATACCATTGACGCTATCGACACGAATCTGACTACGGTGCAGCCACAGCCGGATGGAGTGATACCGACTGCGACCCAAAAAGGGAAGAAGCAAGACGGTAAACCAGGCAAGAAACCAAAGGCCAAGAATACCCAGCAAGAATTGGAAAGACAGTTCTCGATGCAGGGGGCCCAGCTTGAGACGGACGTGCTGGAAGTATGGTTCACCGGTTGTCATTGTGGTACGTCTACATCCAATTCGTCGTCTTTGTGCCGCACGCTTACCCGGTTGACAATAGACGTTGGCGGAGGTTCCGTTTCCAACGACACACCACATAACCTTGCGCGTATCCCCCTTCGTTGGATGATCCGACAGTGCTTCCTGACCAACACCGGCATCCGGTTCCACTCCGAACTGCTTCCCAACGCTGGACTAGACCCTGCATCCCTGTATCCCGTGGTCCTCCCCCGCCCACCTGCGATCTACACCTCTCCTTCAGTGCCTTCTCCGTCACATACCCGCGACAACACCGCGCGGACCCTCGTAAACTATGCCGATGCGACGCCGTCGGTGCTTACCGAGGAAGAGCACGATCTTGCGGATGCGCTTTGTCCGATCTACGACCAGCTTGTCATAGCCCCGGCCTGGTGGATTCTTGAGATCTTGCCCATAAAGCATCGCGAACAGCGGGAAGATGATACGTGGCATTCTGCTCTAACGTGAGTGAACCCACAACCCCATGATGGCTGTCCGTACTAAGAGATTTCTTTTTGGGTTTTGGAATGAATATAGTGTAAACCTGGGCCATGGGCGGAAGATACCGAAGCAGAAGAGGCAGGGGTTCTTTGTGCATCGTAGTGTCAAGATTCGAATGGAGACGGAGGGTCTGGCAGGCGGTCCTTACACTCCTCACGCCCGATTCAAAGTGGAGCCTACGTGGGTGGATTAATGCTAGTGGAGAGAATACCTGTCTTTATTATCTCGACGAGAGGTGTGTTCCATATACTCAAGGCAATGAATAAGATAGTGGAGATTCGCTACTTCGTATTCAATGTTCGCAGCCGTACAGTCACTGTGAGAGCCCTCCAAATGACCGCTTATGAGTGAGCTAAGTACTGTCTTCAACCCGGCTCCCTTCTAGTGCACCTTGGTCGCAAAGCCAGTTGTTCTATCGCCATCTATCATAATAGGAGGCGAGGAAGATCGGTAGACAAAGGCCCAAGCTCAATGAGCCGGTACTTTGCACGATGTTCGCATGATGATGACCGACCCTCCGTAGCTGCCATGCGAAGGCTAACGAGCGGTCTTGGACGTAAGAATTCTTGAAAGCCAGGGAGCTCTCGGATCTTCTGGAGGGTATCTTTCCATCGTTCTAGCATGTGGGACTTGTCCGCGGCTTTTCCCTCAGCAGAGACTCGGTCGCCGTCAGAGCTAGCGCTCATAGACAGAAGCTCCCACTGGTCAAGAGTCTCTCTGAATGCCTCTGTCAGCTCTGGAGCTACGTCCGTGAGATTTTCCAGTGGATATCTGATATCTCAAACCTAGGACCACCCGAGCCCACGTCCTTGCTCGAGCATCTCAACGGCGAGGTTAATCCGAGTCAAACTTTGCTCCGGGGATAAGCAAGCTGAACACTGCAACGACGAGGTTGACGGACGCAATATCTTACAAGTCTTTCATCCTGCCCTGACAGTGCGGCGTAAACGTCCATCCATAATCTGAATTGAGACCGCCATGAACAAAGGGAAGAAAAGCTGTCTATTAATCTGAACAGAAATTGTCGGCTTAGCAGCTATGTTAGGTAAGAATGAGATCGTGCGTACCTTTACATACAAATCCTTCCATCAATATCAAAATGAACCTAGGAGACAAAGTGTGTTGAATTCGGATCCCAAGACTTCACATCCACTCTCCGTAGACGTCAGCCAGTCTTGGCATCGCCTCTCGATGTAGATCACTTCATCGAGGATGCTAAGATCTTCCGCCTTTCCCTTCTGTATTCTCTGGTGAGAGCTTCTGTCGGATCCTATGTACAATGTCCCGAGCAGCTTCTTCTGCTTCATGCAGAGGGTGCGTCGTGGTCTGTTCAGGCCCATAAGCGTTCTTCTGCACGTCGACTTTGACCTGCAACAACGTGTAAGTCACCGAAGCAAGGTTTATGGACTGAACATACATCTTCTCCCGGACCTGCACTCTGCTCTACGACCTTGTCTGACCCTTCCTTCCATTCTGATAGATCCTCAGTCGCCATATGTGAGAATATAGTCTAGACTTGTGTCGCGGTAAGATGACTGTCCGTCAAGGAGAAAGATGGGCACGAGTTTGAGCGTTGGGCGATGCATTTATAACAATGTCGGAGAGGCTGACTGTGGAGACTGTGGCTAACATAGCATCATGACGTTCTGGTCGTTACAAGAACATACCTCTACACGTAAGGCTCTGTCCAGCAGAGTGACTCGTGCACCAGTTTGTGGTAGCAACATCCATCTCCTCGATTCCGTTGCGGTGCTATGAAACGTAAAAGCGAGCACAGAGCATCGGCGCCCTGTAATTCTTTTTGATACAGACAACAGAGCGATTTACTTATACTACATGTCTACACTGGTCATTAATGCTACAAAAAGGAATATAGTAATGTCATGAGTATGGTATGTGTCTGAATCTGATAGTAAGTCCGTTCAAGCAACTGGCTAATTCTGTCCAAGCCCCAGAGTCACAATAGCGTACACGTTCGCCGCGACAATGACGAGGAACAACAGCCACCCGAACGTCGTCACGACATACCCGTTCGCAAAGTTCACTTTCTCGATGGCCTCTTCCGGGTCACTGTGGGCCTGATGATGGTTCGGGCTCCCGCTCGCGCGAGAGTCATTCACTGTCTCGATGACTTCTACGCGAGCCTGGTCGGACTTGTCCTCATCGCAGCGCACCTTCTTCACCGTCATTACCTCTCTTGAACACGTCAAGTAAAGCAATGGAAAAATAATGAAAGGCAGCACAATGGATAGTGCGACTTGCGATGCGACAAGCAGTGTATCAACACCATTTCTCCCAGCTGCGATTGCTACAGCCAACGAGGGTACCAGTCCCAAAGAACGGGTGATAAGCCGACGTAGAATCGGCTTGTAAGGGGAAGCGTCAGTTTGGAGAGATATGAGATAGGTATGAGTACGTACAGAAACACGCCAGCGTAAGAATCCCTCAGATACGGTCTGACCTGCCATCGTCGCAATGATTGATGAACTCTGCCCAGAAGCGAGCAGCGCCAGTGCAAACAACGTGGCTGCCCCTACAAATAGATTGCTGAATAAATAACATCACCCATAAAAATACGATGGACAAAAACGTACCTTGTCCAACAATATCACGAAGTAGATCATACGCGTCAAATAAGCTTGCCGGACCACCGGAGTTGGCACCCGCACCGTAGTAAAATACGGCGCCAGCAAGGATAAGTATCCTGACCAACACATGTCAAATTTTGCATCTAAATAGTCTATCAAGTGACTCACAAGGAGTTGATGACGACTGCCAGGCCGAAAAGGCTGATCACAAGGTCAACCATACCATGGTACATATGCGCTCGCACAAACGAATACGAATTATTCTCGCGGTCTGCATGGTTCTTGGGCTCGGACGCGAAGTGTTGCACGGGGACGATGCGGAACGTTGCAGAAAACCCCTCCTTGATGTCCTTGACTATTCTCTTCCTCCACGGAAGAATTTCCGTGTGCTGGGAAGTCACCATAGCATCGGACGGCGCGGGTACTGAATCCACCGTCCAAGATGAGTCTACTCGGGTTAATTTATCAGACACTTGAGAGACTCTGTCTTGAGTTGCCAGGGCAGAGCCAAGGAAGATACTGTGTGGCATCACCGTCGCACCAATGATACCTATGGCTAAGGAAGAACTCAGTACTGACAACTCATAAGGATCAGAAAGGAGCCTGCACTTACAAGTATACAATCCGCCCGACTTGAAAAGCGTACTGGATGGGAGGTAACCATCGAATGTATCTTTCCAGTTTACATGAACTTGTGCGATGATTATTGCCATGCATATCAGGATAGTAAAAACCTAGAATTACTTAGTTATATCATCTTCATGGTTGCGCGAGAAGCTCACCATCCCTGCTATGACAAGCTCGAAGAGTCTCACCGGCCGGCCACCTAACGGATCCTTCAAGGCCAAGAACACGATGACGTCGGAAGCGGTGATGAGGACTCCTGCCCAGAGTGGCAATTTCGGAAACAATAGACATAGCGCAATTCCGGAGCCAAGAAGTTCTGCTAGGTCTGTGGCGACGATGGCAAGTTCTGATAATGCATACAGAGGATACAACAGAAGCCATCGATACAAGAGAGTATGTCTTGGTCGATTATGTAGGAGGAGACGACAATGTGACGCTAGGTCTGCTTGAGTGTTAGCTACTAGAAATAAAGATTCGCGGATCAGTGGCGTACCAAGGCCGGTAACACATCCTAGACGCGAGGCAAGAATCTGCAAGAACAAATATGTTGAGTCATGTTTGAGATCAAACACAAAGTATGTACCTGGAGAAAGACTGCAAAAATTCCAGATAATAGAACGACGAAGAGGAGTTTATATCCGAATTGGGAGCCTGCTTGCAGGTCGACCCCCCAATTACCTCTGAAAGACCAAAAATGAGTAAGCTATTAGTCCATACAACAGTGTTTTGGAATCTTACGGATCGAAGTATGCGACAGCACATATTATGCCGACTCCTGTGTGGTGCAAGGTATGATTATGAACGGAGTGAAATATTGACTTTGCCCAAGTCAAGACCCGACGTCTGTCCTTGTGGGCCTCTGCACCGCCGCTGTCTTCAGGATTCATGTCGTTGTGGACGGGAACGAGATGCGGTGGTCGTCGGAAAGAAAGAGGGGTCCATGTTGCGGGCTGAAGAGGTAAAAGTCGAGCCCAAGGGAGTGGGCGAGCTGGAGAAACGAAGTTTTGGTACGCAATTCCAAGCGGCCAGGTTTCAGTCACCTCGTCCAAATGGAGTAATTCGTGCCCCGACGCCCGCCAGCCCGCCCCTTTGGTTCCCGGTAATCTCCGGCTGGCAGTAATTATATGGATATTTTAAATGACCCTATCCTCAAGAATTCGTTCCAAACGAGTTATTTTCTTACTATGCTGCAAATTCGTGACGAGCCCCAAGCGCGTGGCCATTACGTTTGCTTCATTTTCGGTCTTCCGTCCGGGAGTGGCGCTATAGATCGAGTCTCCGATTATATTTCGATTAGAAGCTCATGACGGTTTAGAATCATGCTAAACCTCGAGACTGTGCTGTTGACAAACTTTTGCAGTCGCATAGGGTAAAAATACGCTACTGCTCCCAAGCCACAATGAACAGTTTGCAGAGTAGTCGTCGAGTTGCTATGCCCGCGACGTAAGGTTCCAGTTGTCTTTGATTGATACATGTGCATGATATCTAACAAATCGAAGTCTATCAGTCCAAGGAACATGCCCTGCATGATACATGATAGTAAGAGGATAGAAGTGGTCAGTGAGGAACTATATATATCCGACGGAAATAACTAGGCCGGAGAGATGCTGGCAGAACCACAGATAGGATGAACGTGCGGTCACCATCTGTACCATTATCAAGCTCCAGCGGAGAGATCCTTAGCCTGCGCTGCGAGGTGCTCGACAAACTTTGAGGATGCGCGTCCCGAGCGGAGCGACGAGGAACACGAGACCCTTGGCAGCGATCCCTCGTTTCGGTACGGAAGGCCGCTCGTACAGCCGGCCCCAAGGTCGTGGACTTGGGTCAGTTCGTGACACGCTGTCGCCTGGAGAAAGTCCGTAGGTACCTCCCCAAGCGAATAGCTTGCTGGCTGCTTGTACAGAGGGTCATACCAAGATTTTGCTACACTAGCTAACAGACAACACAGTCCTAGTGTCGCAGACGTCTGGCAGAAGTTGACGATAACCCGGAGTGGCCGAACAAAAAGTGATTCTGAGCAAACGTCGCGGTCCCCGCTTTCGGAGCTTGATGCAGTCTTCGACAAGCGCCAGACACGTCGGAGCGCCTTCTTTATTGGACTAGACCCTGGCGACAACTTCGTCCCTGACTCACGATTTGCGTCAGAGGGAGTGTCGAGGCAGCATGGAACGCCAAGTCCACGCATGATAGCCCTATTGCGAGCATTGCTCTCCCCGGGTCGAATATACGGTTCGGTTAACCAGCGTCTCCGGCCGCCATCGTGAGCACGATACCAGACTTTGCAAGCGAGCCAACGTTTGTCGCACGTACGGCATTGCAAGTTGTTCTCGAATTCAAACAAACCGCACGCGCCGCAGGACGGCAAGGTTGGTGTGAGAGCCATAGGTATCTTTCTGGTTTCATTCGGTGTCTCGGCATGCGCAGCATGAGGCAACGCCGAGAAGAATTTGGGCACGGTGATGGGGGATTGAGGGACAAAGTAAGGCGATTGTGGAACCATAGGGGTGGGAATCGTCAGCATGAGAGACGGGTATGTAGACCTGACATCGCCGTCCGTAGCTTGGAATGGAGTACTCCCTGAAGGGACTAAGTGGTAGGACAAATTGCAGGTGTTTCTGTTGTGCAGGAAGCTAGCACCCTGGACTGCGCCTTCGTCGCCTTGACGCACTTGCTCAAAAACCACGCCAGATCCTCGGTCAATCGCCTGCACAACAGTGTCTTCATGGCGAGCTGTTGTTTCGTGGAGATCTGTCAGAGAAGCAAAATCTTGAGTATAGTCTGTGTCATCCCACGGGACAGCGCCCGCCAAGGATTTTTGAATAGGGCGCTGTGCATATGTTAATGAAACTGGTGTATATCCATGACCATCGGACGCACATGATTCATAACTCCTTGAAGATTATCTTCACCCGAGTGAACTCGGTTGTTGTAATGAGGCCAGCCCATCAATGCTGTATCAGACGACGACGACAATATCCATGAGATGCTTCTATCGTTGGTACGAGGCCAAGTGTTTGAGTGCGATAGAGCAGCTTCTCCACCATCTTTCACCTATTCCAGGTGAGTGCTCATGCCCGAACCAATAGACATACAACATACCTTCAGGAAGGCAAGCTCGGCTTCATTAATCAACTGGCACTAACGGAGAAGTTGATAAGGATCGCTTGAGGTAATGGACCATACGTACTTTTCTGTGTCGATAGGACCGCAATACTCTAGGCTGCCTAAGCTCTGGACTGATATGTGGCTCGTTATCTGAATTGAAGGACGTATAGGGAAAAGCCGAAAATGATGACTTGTTCGTATCTGTGGACGAATCCTGATGTAGATATTACATCAGATAGGTCTTTAGGTGCAATAACGTAATATACTTCAGACCCCGAGCAGGATACCTCTTCTGCTACGATAGGAAGAGGGGTAGCGTATCCTAGACCAATGGATTCGTCACCGGAAAGCTTGGCCGATGTCAACCGCTAAAAATCTAGGGATGCGGCATTTACTCACTTCAGGGTTCGTTGATATTCTTAGGCCTCTAGTGGTAGAGTCTGTGACATGGTTCTCGCCTAAAGGGAAATCGCATGAGTATGTCTTCCAGCGAGGACTAATCATCATACTTACCCCTGAGCAGTGAACGATTAAGCTGTTCAGAATGATCTAGTTGACATCTATTAGACATTCTCGTGTGCACGGCGTGCAAAAACAAACATGAGCGCGAGTGACTCCTCTCGCTGGTCGGTGACGGTTGACGTAATACACGTAAGCTCTAGAAGTATTGTGAGATGATGATGACTCTTCAAGGAAATACGTGCCACGCATACTGGGTGTGGTCTGAGGACGAAGTTGGCCAATCGTCGCGTGCTGGCGAGGTCCAAGTTGACGAACATCTTACGCTGATGCTTTACAGGGGATCGCGTAGAACCGTGCACATAGATAATGTACTGAGAGCCACGGGATTATTAGAGGTATAAATTAAAGGGAATGTAGAGTATTTAGGCGAAGATGAAAAGTACTACTTGCTTGTGCGAAGGTGGTTCACTCTGATCTGCCAAAGTTCGCTTTGTACGTATTTGGTGACTTCGTTAGCTACCATGGGCGTCTATACGCATCGCAACGTTCTAAGTGACTCAGGAGTCCAACGTTCAACGTTCAAAGCCTAAAGCAGCCGTATATCTCGGGACATCGTAAGTAAAGGCAACCTTCGAATCTTTCACCAAGCTTATCTTCTGTTTATAATCTGCTAGACGTATAATCTGTTCTTATTCACCACATGGAATTTATCGGCCTTGACGGCACCTCTAAATCTTTCCCTCAAGAGCTCGTGGAGGTCGTTATAAACTCAGCACTAGAGACTATCTCAACCCCATACCAGCTCAAATTATTTCTTCTCAGTTCTTCCCGAGTATGCCGGGCATTTCGATCTATGGTGTACCCCCATTTGTTCAGCACAATCTCACTCTACCCGGGAGACACAACACTGGCAATGGACGAACTCGAAAATATCCTAGCCTTAATGCGAGAGTTCCCCCACATATGCTCTTATCCCAAGTCGCTCGTTCTATGGTGCTGTACGGATACCCTTGCAGTACTCAAACTCCACACCCTCAGAACTATCATATCCCACCTCACCGAACTGGATGAGGTCAAATTCGTCGGAACACATCTACGGGTATCGAAGGAGCAGAGCCCTCTTGCACGAACCGCGTTTGATCAGCTCCAAAAGCCACACCTGAGAATTCCACGGCTGAAAATACTTTGTATGCATGGCGATCTCCCGATGACTCGACACAGCTGGGACGCAATCATGGCGATATTCGATGAGGTCGAGGAAACGTCTCTCGTCGGCGCTGGGATCCGTTCCTATGGTGCCAGTGATCCTCACACTGGGGCGCTTTAAATTATGCTTTAGTCGAAACATCACATCAGTCCGACTTCTCAGCACCATGACGGAAGTAATGCTACCTTCGCTTTTTCCCTCTAGAAACGATAGCCCTCTTCATCATGCACGGAAGATAATTTATCATTTATTATCCATATTTTCATCTGTAGTAGCGATTGAAGACACATAATAATTTGATTATCTTAGAGGGCACTAGTATGCACATCGTTGTACTTATGTTTGTCTAGTTTACAAGCTCACACGCATGTTGAATGTTGTAGAGGACGGTGCTCGTTTTCAGATAGTCATCATATATTTATTAATTCAGCCTTCGTGCCAAAATGTGACCTCTTTATGGAAAATGGCTTACCCATGTCCATGACTCATCGCGCCAATCGCTCAAATTTATGGTCTGCCAACTCAAACGTGGATACTACTACCCCTGAAGGTATATTCGAAAAAAGGTTGCAATTCGGCGTACGTGCGTTTATCCGTACGTATGACATACGACCTACTTAATCACTGTCAACGTCAATGGTACTGCTAAAGGTTTGATCTATCTATGACGGACTTGACTTTGATCATAATTCTACAGATATAAAAAGTTGTTCCTCGTCATTGATACCTAGTATGGGGAGTCATATGAAAACAATTCCTTTGGACAATATTTTTGACCCTGTAAGCTGCCCGCAAAATCAGAACCAAATTCGATGATTGATGCATTATAATTGGCAGGAAACGCTGGATACGATACACGAGAGCGTCGTTTCATACATCAGTAAGGCGACTCCCTATGCGGATGGCCGCAATGCACCTTGTCAAGTAGTCGCAATTAAAAGCGCTTGCACCCGTCGTGAATTCTTGAAGGAGCCCCATGACATTGAAAAGGAGCTTAGATTGCTCACAGATATCTCCCATCCAAATGTACGCCAGTTCTTACCTCACATGCTGACTTTCTCACATGACAACCTAGATAATTGACGTTCTCGGTAATACTTTCGAACACGCCACGGCTTCTATCCACTTCTGGATGCCTTTTATCCCATATACTCTGTCAAATATACTTTCCTGCTCATCTTTCTCGCCGTATACTTCACCAGAAACTGGCCGGGGATCTAACTCAACAACGAACTCGGACATGAAGCCGTTGATATTCTCGATCCTCGCAAGATCACTCATATACCAAATCATCGCTGCCCTCTCATATCTTCACAATCATGAACATGGAATTGCACATAGAGACATCAAACCGGCAAACATCTTGATTAGCGAGGAAGGCTGCGTGAAACTCATTGACTTCGGGATCGCGTGGGATAAAAAGTATTCTCCCACAAAGGAGGTCCTCTGGCCTGAACCCCCAGGCGATATGTGCTTTGAAGTGTGTTCAGGGTGAGCGAAATTGAACGACTCGTTGTCCCCTGGCTGATCCAAGATTATTCTATCTGGGATTTAGGCCGTACCGTGCGCCAGAAACGATCTTTGGCCCTACGGATTACGATGCCTTTGCTGTGGATCTGTGGAGCCTCGGAACAACTTGCGCAGAATTCTTTACCGCATTGCGTCTTCGTAGCGACGGGAATGATGCTTACGACAGTGACGAAGACGTAGACGAAACTAGCACATATCTCCGACAAGCCTTTATTCTACCTGAAGATGGCTGGCAAAATCCATCTTGGTTTCGAGATTCCCTTTTCAATGCCGAGAGAGGCTCGATTGGACTAGCATGGAGTATATTCAAGATCCGGGGTTCGCCGACAGTTGAAACCTGGCCTGTAAGACAGCATACCATCCTACCGCATTCTATGCTCATATACATATAGTCCTTTCAGACGTTGCCAGATGCGAGCAAAGTCATCTTTGAAGATGCATCACCCGTCGACTTGAAGTACCTCCTTCCAAATCTCCCCGAATCTCACTTAGACTGGAAGGAACACGCATCGCACTTTCCACCTGAGGAGGTCACAGCATCTGCTTTGGATCTGATACAACGACTGCTCGTATACTCCCCGGAAAGGCGACTTAGTGCTGGTGATTCGCTGAATCATCCTTGGATACAGAAAGAAGACGTGCTATTACCTGCTGGTTACCCTCACGTCACTGGCCATTCTTCGCTGAGGAAATGGGAGGGAAGAGGTTTAGGAGAGCTATTGTCAACCCATTTGAATCCGACTGGTACCTCGTACAATGAAAATTCATCATAACGATGAAATCGAACCTAGGCTACATGAAGTAATGTATGATGCTCGAGAGAACCGAAGATAATACTAGTACAATGTTGTTTTATTCATGATCGTATGGCCTGTACCGGAATAGTGTGCAGTGCATGGTTATCAATGGATATACCTGAGGGAGAATCGTAAGAGGGGACGTCATCAATTTGCAACAAGGAACATACTTCTGGTGGCGTTGGAGGTCTTATAAATACCAATGAGACGGTGGCTGAGTTCGAACATGTCATTCCTGTATGACAACCCATGAGGAATATAACTAATGAAGGTTAATCAAGTTGCAAACCTCAATGAGATGATGATAAATTGAGCGTTCTTCGTCCGGTCTTTGATGTAGTTGGCTACAATCGATACGTTGCGGAAGTCTAGAGCTGCGTCAATCTCGTCCATAAAGTAGAGGGGGGTAGGCTGAAATCGTGCTGTCAGCGAAGCTGTAAACTGGCGACAGATAGTATGATACCTTGTAGACATGAAGAGCAAATACAAGGGCGAGAGAACTGAGTGTCTACAAAGGATGGTAAGCTCGTGTAATTGGTTATCAAATGTAATATGTACCTTCTCACCGCCGGACAAATTGGAGATATTTCTCCAACTTTTCTTCGGAGGCATCACACTAAAGATGATACCTTCGGAGAAGGGGTCCATACTGTCAACAAGCTCAAGTTCGGCGTTTCCTCCCAGAGTGATCATCTAAGAAAAGTGAGCACGATAAGGAACGACGCGATCGCTGCCAGACATATAACAAACCTGGTACATCTCCTTCAACTTCAGTGAGATAGCACTGAAACCTGTCATGAACTCGTCGAGTCTTTGCTTCCGCAGGCCCTCATACGTCTGTTTCTGTGCGTCACGTAGTTGTGTGACATTTTCCAAATCTTGGGCTCGCCTGAGGAACTCCTCTTCACGTTTCCTGTAGTCCTTCAGAACGCTCATATTTGGCTTGGCGCTCTTTAGTTTCTCTGTGAAATGATGTAAACAACAGCCCGTACAAAGTAGACGCCAAGGCAACTCACCGTCAAGCAACTCGGCGTCAGCGATCATCTCGCGCTTCTTGAACGTAGACAGTTCCTCGGCGCTGTAAATGTGCAACTCATCGGGAGGGGGACGACCCTTCTTGAGTTTGGGCTCCTTGGGTTCTGGTTTAACTGAATCGCCTTCGGCAGGCTCTTCAGTTGGTTGGGCTTCGGCATTGTCGTCCTTTGCTTCCTCTTCCTCCTCATCTTCATCACTAAGTTTCTACATTTCAGAAGCCTGAAATGAATATAAATATCGAATAACTCACTCCACATCTTCCAACCTGAGCTTATCATGCTCTGCTTGCCAGTACTGCAAGGATCGCTCGTTCTCTGCCGCTTCCTTCTGAGTGTCGCTCAAGGCCTGCTTGAGTTCCATCTATAAATTGAGGAATCAATAACGCTCAAATAAATAAAAACAGGCGCTGACCTCCTTCTGCCGGAATGCCTGGATCGCTTGATTCTTCTCGTCCAAATCTTCCTTCAGGGTGTCTAAATCTTCTTTCGAATTCTCTGCTGCGGCCTGTGCGCGTTGAACTTCCTCCCGAATTTCATCCACGTATTGAGTGACCTCGTCCAACTTCTGAGTCAGATCCTCCACTTCGTTGTCGACCTCCTCCAAGCTCGCCCTATTCGTGTCTATAGCGCTCTTGAGCTTGGCAACATCCTTCTCGGCCTTGGCTTTCGCGACTTCGGCCTTGGTAATCTCGTCGTTGGCTAGATTGATATGCAGCCGAATCCCATCCACCTTCGACTTCTGCGACAACAAACGAGCGCCTCCAATATCAAGAATCTTCTTTTCGAGTGCTTTGATTTCCTGCTCGATGGCCGCGGTCCTCTCCTGCAATTCCTCTAGTTCCTCGGTTGCTGCAGCTATCTCGGCCTCCAATTCTGAGATGCGTGCAGCATCGCCCGAGTCTGGCTTGTTTTGAGCCCTAGTAGCGTACCGTTAGACGATCACGGAGACAAATCAAGATAATAACGTACTTAAGGTCCTGCACTCGCTTCTGCGCCTCTGCGATTCTTCTAGTACCAGTCTGGATATCGAGGCCAATCTTCTCGATTGCAATGTCTAATTGTGGGCCCGACTGCGATAAGGCCTCCAAAGCGCCTTCGGCTTCACGCAACTCGTGTACAGCAGCATCAAGTTCTCTCTCCGCTGATGCACTATCCTGCTCGTACTTTCGGAGGGTTTCCGGGGAGACGGCGTCAGCAGCGAGCTTGGAGCTCATACCGCCCCGGGCAACGTGGTTCCCGCCCCCGGACATGGTACCAGACGAGTCAATTAACTGGCCGGCAAGAGTCACCACTCGCCACCTGCGCTGACCGCCAAACGCGATGCGATTGGCTTGCTCAAGATCATCTGCAACCAGAGTATTCCCAACGGCCTTGAAAAACGCTGGTGCGAATTGAGATTCCTTGGGCTTCATTAGATCGAAGAGACGTGGCACATTCTCGGGGGTGGAAATCTTATCGAGGCCCTGCGGGGACAACTTCTGGAGTACCAGGAATGAAGCGCGACCGACATTTTGCTTGCGCAGGTATTCAATACACGCTTGACCTTGTTCAACGGTATTGACCACCAAGTTGTTGAGGGCGCCGCACGCCGTAGACACTGCCACGTCATATTTGTCTGGAATGGTTCCGAGACTACCGAGACGACCCTATATAAGATATATCAATAAATGAGAATAAAGATGGGAGGATGTATCTACATGGAATCCATCAATACGACCTGCGCTACGGAGCCTTGTCAGACTATCCAAAACTTTGTTCTGGGAAGTATTGCTCGCTTGAGATTGCTTCGCCTCCTCCGTTTTCTGACGAGCCGCTGAAGCTTTTGAACGGAGGTTGTCCACTTGAGCTCTAGCGTCCTAAGGTGGTTGATATCAGCGTAGAGTTCTCAATTCAGGAGGACGAAAGTACCTGGAATCTCTTCTGGCCATCCTTCACCTCCTGTAGCTTACCGGTTCGCGAAGCTTTGAGCTCATCGAGCTCGGTGATCTATACCAGATAAGATTAAGTCAGAATGAGCCAAAAAATATACAGGTACGGATCAGACCTTGGCCTCATGATCCGTTCTTAGTTTCGCTAAGCTGTCCTGAGCGTCTTGTCTAGCTTGTCTGGCTACTTCCGCCTTCTTCACGAGCGTATCACGCTCGCTTGTGGCGACGTCAATCTCTGCCTGCTTAGCGTTGATTTGCGCTGTCCAGGGCTGCATCTCTTTCTGCTTGGCCTCAATCTGATCATGGAAGACTTGTGTCTTGTCTATAGAACACATCTATCAGCCTTCGGAGACGACATAGAGATGTATTCGATTAGCTTACCCTTGAGACTGTCGCGTATCTCTTCAAGTACCTTCTCCTCCTTTGCGAGGGAAGCTTCGAATTCGTCTACTTTCTTCTTCTCCCTCTCCATCTTAGCCGTGTTGTCCTCAATAGACCGCGAAGCTTCTGCTTGATTATGCTCGTCCTTATTCTGATATCAGAATTGTAAGTAAAGGGGCCAGTTTGAGCTTACGTACATCATGAAGCGATTTATGCAGTTTCTTGGCCTTGCTCTTAGCATGTTTACGTCGCTCCTCCAGACTAACTTGTTGCTTCTCATGCGAAGCTAAATCCTTGACGGCTTCTGCTGCTGCTGCTTTCACTTCCTATGAATTGGTTCAAATTTAAGTAGATTGATTGAACGATAAGTATATGCTACGGACCTCATAAGCAGCACAACGCTCCTTGTAATGCTTCTCGAGCGCCTCCAAGTGAGTGATATCATCCTTGTTGCGCTCGGTTTCTTCTTTCAACTCACGTTCGATGCGGTCCTATGGCGACGAGTCAGCCGTATCCACGAGCAACAACAACAAAAAAAAACTTGCCATATTCTTGGTAAATTCTTCCTCATTCAACAGGCACTTCCATAGATACCACTGCCACAATCGCGACAACGCTCTTACGTGCTCATTTTGTAACCGCAGATAATCTTCTGCCTCTTTCTTCTGCTTCTCCAGAGCGTTCCTCTCCCGTTCGACGATCTTAAGCCTATTGAGCTTCTCCATGCGTTCCTCGGAATACTTCTCCATTTCGACCAAAGCTTCTTCGATAGGCTCTTTGTACCGCGACGTGCCGATGATATCTTCCAAGTACTCAAGAAGGCCATCCTCATGCTCAGACGGAGCCTTAGGCTTCATCTGGGCGATTGATTCTACTTCTCCCTGGATAGTCATAAGATCTGATATCAAATCCAAGAATAAAGAAGGGACATACCTGAAGGATCAGAAATCGATTATGATCCAGGTCGATACCTCGGCCCTTGAGGAGTGCCTGCACTTCCTTGTAATTACTCTGCCGTCCATTGATCGTATACTTGCTCGAGTTATTTTTGTACGCAGTTCGAGCGACGACAAGCGAAGAGTTCGGGATTACCTCGAACGCATCTGGACCAGGCTAAAAACAATCTACGTAAGGTTGTGGCGAAGCAGAAATAATTGAAATTTACACACCATATCGACGATCTCACGGAAGTGCACCTCGACACTGCATTCATCTAGATCGGGGTATCGCGCAGAGTTATGAATGAGCTCAGAGAGCTTGCCTTGTCTCATTTTCGACGCGCGGTAACCAAACACGAACAGTAGCGCATCGATGGTGTTTGACTTTCCGGAGCCGTTGGGCCCTACGATTGCAGAAAAGCTCTAAGGAATGGTCAGTGCTTCCATGAAACGAAAGGGGAATACTATATACCTTGTGAAAAGGCCCGATCTCCTGTCTGCCTGCGTAACTCTTGAAGTTCACTAGGGCCATTTTGTGAATCACTAGACGCGCCTTTGGGCCTTGAGGCTCTTCCACTATGGTAGCTTGTATGTGAGCTTTAGGTTGAGGGGTCATGGGTACGACCACGTCGTGTTCTAGCAAAGAATGTTCTTCTTCCACCTCCTCTTCGTCTACGGCAGGGAGGCGAGAAGAGGAAGGCTCTATGGTGATCTGCGGAGCTTCAGCGTACGAAAGCGCGTCCGACTCGTTTCCATCGGGTTTCCGTTCTTCTATGCGTGAATTCGAAGTGACCTGATGAGGTTCTGGTTCCTCCTCCTCCTCGGCCTCTTCCTCCTCTTCCACCTTCTTGACACCACGTTTGCCACGAGTGCTCGCAGGAGTCTTCCCTTTGGACGACGCAGAAGGTCGTCCACGTCGAGATGGGGGCTCAGAAACCCTCACTGACGCGCTTTTTCGTCCCCGAAGTGCAGGCTTGGGCCTGAATTGCTCCTCGTCCTCCTCATCATCAGATACGTCCACAGGCTCCTTTTTCACCCCAGCCTTCCTCGCCCTCGCCTTAGGTTTCGCTTCTTCCTCTTCTGAAGCAGATCCACTTGGCATAACTTCGTCGTCTGACTCCTGCTTCGGTGCAACTGCTTTCCCTTTCCTTCCTCCCGCACTGGGTGTCTTCCTCGGCGGTGCACGGCGCAACCTCGAGGGCTTGACCTCTTCATACTCGTCCTCATCCTCCTCATCCGCCTTGCTCAACGATGGTCGCGACTTTTTGACAGGGGGTGGCGAGTCCTCTTTGTCCCATTCCTCTTCGGACTCCTGCACATCCTCCAATGACTTTCTCGCGCGGGTTGAGGCGCGACTCTTTCCACTCGGCGCTGTGCTCGATCGTGTCGAGCTCGGTTTTGATACTCTTGAAGTTGGCTTGATGTCTTCTGGTACCTCGTTCTCGTCTGGCGAGGGTCGTTTCCTCTTGCTGGCCGCCGTTGTTGGCGGTTCGACGGACGCCCTGGAGCGAGTTGATCTTCGCGGAGGCATCCGCAACCCTATGTCGTAGAATAAAAGGTCGATTTAATCAAGAGATATGTTGCATAAATGAGAACAAATTGAAGGCGTCCACTTTGCTTCACGTCGCGCGGATGTTTGAGAAGTCACGTGCACGTGGTTATCCATTTACCTTATCATGCGTTAATTTACGGGACAGCATATCTTAACTCGCGGATAAGTCTCCTCTCAACCAACTACCATCAGCAAAACCGTCCGAGCCTGAGCAGCGCTTACCACCTCAGATAAGATCGCACATTGCGGCAAGACTCACCTGGCATGACGAGCACTCTGGTCAGCTCTGGTAAGGATACTATGAACATTATAACAGCGCTCAGGCTGTTACCTATCGGCCATGTCAACCATACTGTCTCCACAGGTCCATTCTTACCGGCATGTTTGCTACGGATCAGTCTCATATGTGCATATATCCACACCTTCAACCTTACAATATAGATCATTCTGCCCGCAATTATCAGAGATTCCGCAGCTTATATTTGGTTATCTACACACACTCGTCTGATCCACCCTGGTCCAAATCCCTTCTTCAGGTTCAGGCATATTCAAATCTCGAGCAGAATATCTTTAATCAATATGAATTCAATCAAATCATTGTACAACAGATTCAAGTTAGCTGCTTTCGGAGCTAGTAGCATTACTAGTATTTACACGACGTGCATTGCGCTGAGCAATTAGAGCATTAAAGTCTGAATTGGCATCTGCTGACTTCTCCGCCTGCACTAAAGAATTCTCCAATCTCCGAGGACCTACACTGAAGACTTGTCTGAATAGAACATGCATCAGTCTAGCGAGAAATACGAGTATAGAAAGGAACTTACTTATCCCACCAGTCCAGTGTTCCGACTGTCCAATCACTATCTGGGTCCATCTCAAAAAGAGCAATGATATAATAATAGAAGTCTCTCAATGAGAAGGTACCATCATGCTCGCACCACGCGACCGTGGAACCACAAAAAAATCTAGTCTGTTGAAGATCCACGTTAGAAATATCTAGATATGTCAACAAGGGCACTTACTAGCATGCAGGCATACGCGATAGTGTGTGGAGTGACACGTGTCAGGCCATGGAGCTGTGCATGAGACGAGCGACCTTTGGTATTGCTGCCAATACCCAC